>WWET01004711.1:0-29290 GCA_011038615.1 Limnodynastes dumerilii | reverse complement strand
TTCCTGCTTGCACTGTTACATCTGAGTGTCTCCCCAATGCAGCCCTGTATAAGTGACTTAGTTCTCCTCTGTGCCTGCTATATTATACCCATGGTCCTGTCTGCAGTGTTCCATCTGAGTGCCAGCTTAACACAGCCCTGAACAAGTGACTTCATCCTTCTCTGTTCCTGCTATATTATTATATCCCTGGGCCTGCCTGCAGTGTTACATCTGACTGCCTGCTTAGCTCAGCCCTGCGTCAGTGCCTGCATCCGTTTCTGTTCCTGCTATATTATTATCCCCATGGATTCACTCTTCTCTGGCTGAGGACTGCACCTATTAATATTGGCTGCCTTTTGAACCACTACACCCTGCCCAAACTGTGTCTCTGGGTGTCAGAGTAGATTGGTTTATTTCCCGCCTACGTTACGGAGTTGGTTCCTGTGGTACATCAGCGGTCTGCATCACTACCCATCTCCATCTACTATTATACTTACTAACGCCATCTGCTTATCTGGTCTGCTGGTGTACTCTGCCTGCATCATGGGAAAGCACGGTCAAGCGGCGGCGGCTGCAGCCAGATTGGAGAGATTTAGTAGGCACTGCACAAGCAGCACCCACCCGGCCCCAGCAACAAATCCGCCTGCCCTGGAAACCGCAGAAGGGGACTCTGCTCCAGCCCCCAATGACACCCCGACTTTGCAGCAGGTGCTCATGGTGATTACCGCATCCGAAAAGAGGCTGGTGGACAAGATGGGAGAGGTGCAGAGTGATATTTCAATGTTACGTCAGGATCTGCAGCACACCAGAGAGAGAGTGGGGGAGGCGGAGCATAGGATCTCCGCTCTGGAGGATGCGACGGGACCACTTAAACCTGATGTCGCGGAGTTGCAGGAGTAATTCCGAGCCTATAAATCCAAAGTCTCTGACCTGGAGGGGAGGTTGAGGAGAAGCAATTTACGCTTTGTCGGGCTCCTGGAGCGCGTGGAGGGTCAGCAACCGGAGTTATTCCTGGAAAACTTACTTTTGAAAGAATTTGGGAAGGAAGCATTCTCTCCTCACTTTGCTGTGGAACGGGTGCACCGGATTCCGCCGCAGCCTCCGGTCCCGGGTGCGGCCCCGCGTACCTTCATTGCGAAATTCTTAAATTACAGAGACAGGGACGCCATCCTCCGTCTCCTGCGGCAACACGGTCCTCTCCGGGTTGACAACTCAACTGTGTCAGCATTCCCAGTTCAGAAGAGTAGAGCCCAGTTCACGCAGATTCGCAGGAGACTGCGAGAGCTTCGCCTTCCTTACTCCGTCTTGTTCCCGGCTCGGCTGAGGGTCGTAGCGGATGGCGAGACCCATTTCTTCTCGACGCCGAGGGAGGCCGAAGTATGGTCTCCTATAGGGCTAAATTTCTGGATACTCCGGCAATCCTCTTGGGAGATTTCAATGCCGTTATCAACCCCAATCTAGACAGGAGGAGGGTGGCGCACCAGTCCCCGCTCCCGGTTTTCTCTGCGTTTTCTAAATTGGTGGCGGAATTGGGCCTTAAGGATGTTTGGCGGGTTCGTAACCCCGACAAGATTGAATTTTCCTGCCACTCTACCTCGCATGACTCCTTTTCTCGGATAGATCTGGCTTTGCTCTCGCCCTGCCTGCTTCCAACGGTATCGTCGGTCCAATATTTGGCCAGGGGAATCTCTGACCATTCCCCTTTAACACTTACTCTTGACATCGCCCATAGTGCCGGGTTGAAATTCTGGAAGTTAAACCCCGTTTGGCTTTCTTTAATTGAACCGGAGCCTAATCTCACCCTGTTGTGGGACAGTTTCTTTGCAGATAACCCCATTGCCACCAACCCTATGGTAACTTGGGATGCGTTTAAGGCATATATGCGGGGTACTTTTATTAAACAAATTACACAAATTAAGAGAAACAGTAGGCGGGTGGAGGGGGAGCTGGAGAAATGTTGTAGGGACTTGGAGGCGGCGTATCTTTCCTCCCGTTCGCTCTCGGATCGTATAGCGCTTTTGAGGGCCCAGACCGAGTGGACGCAGTTTTTAACTGATAAAGCAAAGCGTAGGTTGCTATTTTCAAAGCATAATCAATACTTAAACACCAACTCCTGCGGCAGTTATTTGGCCAGATTAGCTAGAGATGAGCAGGCGGCAAGGGCCATAGTAGCGATTGCAGACTCTTCTAATAATATCCATTATGAGGGGAGTAAGATAGCGGCAGTTTTTCTCTCTTTTTTTAGCTCCTTATATCAGTCACAGGCTGATTACAGCCAAACCCAGTTGTTAGATTATCTTGACAGGATCAATCTCCCCCATTTAGGCTCAGAAGCCCAGGTGTTTTTGAACGCCCCGATCAGTGAGTTAGAGATTGAAAATGCTATTTGCTCTACTCCTAGTCATAAGGCCCCGGGGAGTGACGGGATCCCAGGGGAGGCTTATAAAACACATCGCTCCTTCTTTATTCCCAAGCTGCTGGAGCTGTTTCGCCTGCTTGGGGAGGGTGCATGTCTGCCGGACTCTATGTCTGAGGCCATCATTGTTCTGATTGCAAAGCCTGGCAAGGACCCTCTCTCTCCTAAGTCCTATCGCCCAATATCGTTGCTTGCCACGGTTAAAATCCTGGCTAAGATACTAGCCACTAGACTAAATACTGTTATTTCGCAAATTGTACATCCGGATCAGACCGGCTTTATGCCGGGGCGCACTACAGCTACGAATCTCCGGCGTTTGTATATGCGCCTCTAGCTGGCGGCAAGGGGAGGGGAGGAGGAAGCAGTGGTCGCGTCCTTGGACGCGGTCAAGGTTTTCGACTCTGTGGAGTGGCCCTACCTCTGGGAGGTCCTTCACCGCTTTCGTTTAGGGGATAACTTCATTAATTGGGTTAAGATCCTTTACTCTAGCCCGAGGGCCCGTATATCAGTTAATGGGCATGTCAGCTCTCCCTTTGCGTTGGAGAGGGGAACACGGCAGGGCTGCACGCTCTCGCCGGCATTGTTCGCGTTAGCGGTGGAGCCCCTGGTGTGTTTAATTCGGGAGTCGGCGGACATATGGGGATTGCCCACGGGGGGCGCGCCGGATAAAATCGCTCTATACGCAGACGACATGATCTTTTTTCTGGCTTACGCGGACAGTTCTCTATCTAGCCTTCTATTACTAATGGAGGAGTTCGGACGCTTTGCAGGTCTCAAGATCAATTGGAGCAAATCCAACCTTTTTCCCCTGAATGGGGTGGTACCGGCTGCCCCGCGGGGCTCCCACTCACTGGTCTGGGCTACTAAGATTAAATACCTGGGCATATGGGTTACTGCTGATGTCTCGCAATATGTGGGTCTCAACATTGATCCGGTTTCCTCATACATTAGAAGCAAGACTAAATTATGGGAAAAACTGCCGTTAACAATGACAGGGAGAGTAAATTTCACTAAAATGATTATCCTTCCTAAGTACCTGTACCCGTTGCACCACTCCCCTTTATACCTCCCCAATCATTTGTTTCAAACTATACATGGCCATGTTTCTTCTCTAATATGGGCGGGGGGCAGGGCGAGAGTGCGTCTGAGGGTCCTGCAGCGGAGCAAGGAGGAGGCGGGACTGGCTCTCCCGAACTTCAGATATTATTATGTAGCGGCTCAACTAACACAACTGCTTGGGTGGCTGGGGCTTTCGGTTGATCCCACTACGGCTTTCTTTTTGGAGAGGTGGGGTGGCAGGAAATGGTCTCCATTACAAAACTTGATAGTAAACAATAGGAGGGGGCACTGTGCACCGCTTCTGAAGCAGGCAAGGTGGGTATGGAGTGTGGCCCACAAATATTTGGGTGGGGAGGGATTGGACCCAGATTTGCCCCTATGGGATAATGGATGTCTTGCTCAGCTAATTACCCTGGAGGGTAGAAGTGTGTGGAGTGATTATGGCATTGGAGTGCTGGGCGATGTATATACGGACGGGGTGATTAAATCATTTGCACAGTTACAAGAAGAGTATCATATACCCCATACATATTTTTATAGGTATTTGCAGCTACGCCACGCTTTGGATTCCCAGTTTCATTGTGGTCCACCATCTCTTTTAGCCTCACCAGTTAAGACGTTGATGCAGGACCTGCCATGTAAGGGGGCAATATCTACAATACACTCAGCCTTGCGGGCCTCACAGATAGAGAGCATGTTGGAACTTAGAACACAATGGGAGGAGGAGGTAGGGGTCATGGATGACGAGGATTGGGAGGAGGTTTTAAAGTCCACTAAGTTAGCTACTTCTTCTCCTAGATTCCAGAAGATCCACTTCTATATTCTCCACAGAACATATTTGACTCCTATTCGGTTATATCGCTTAGGTAGGCGCTCGGATGAGCTTTGTCCGAAGTGTGAACTCCACTCGGGATCCTTTTGGCATCTACTGTGGTTGTGCCCTTTAGTACATGGCTTCTGGACTAACGTTTGGAAAATATCCCTCAGTACTTTGCAAATAACCCTTCCCATAAGCCCAAAATCCTGTCTGTTTGGTCTCTCACTGATGGACGCCACTGACAGGGCCACGCACAGGTATTTATTTTCCCCATTCTCCCTGGCTCAAGTTACTATTGCCCGCAGGTGGCTAGCCAGGGAACCCCCTGGTGTGAAAGACTGGATACTTCTTGTAAACGATACTTTAGCACACTGATGAGAAAGCAGTTGTTTGTTATTGCTAGAATGTTCTTTTATTACTACACTGAACAGCAATACTGGTGTACACTCTAAGCAGATTTATTCAAGTAATATAGCACAATTGTGCTGACTAATGACGACTATGTTAATGTCATTAATGTTAATGTTAATGTTAATGTTGATTAAATGTTGATTGACTGCTTGAATTTCATTAAGATTCTATGGGGTGTTCTGTTATGTTTGTTTGTTTTCTGTAAAACACACTAAAAATGTCAATAAAAAAAAAAAAATATCAGATATAAAAAATAAAAAAAAAAAAAAAAAAAAAAAAAAAAAAAAAAAAAAAAAAGAAAAGATATATCTCTGCATGCAAAGTATACAATTAACTTGACTCCCCCTGAATTCAACATGGTTTAGCCCAGGTGTAACTAAGTTAATGCACTTAACAAGGTCTGGATCCAGCCCAATGATCCACTACATTTATAGGGTTTCATAAACATTTTAAAAAAAATTTAAATTTAAAAAAGATAAACAACACAAACAACCAGTACAATTAAATAAGTAAATACATAAGTATATGTAATGGTGTTTGGTCACAAAATTTAACGGTAAAAAAAACCTTTAAAAAATAATGACACCTTTACAAGGTTAAAGTCTTGCACAAAATGTCAAATCATCATAGTATTTTAAAAACAAGCCTTTATTTGTTTCAATAAAAAAAACACATCTATTGATTATAAACACGCAGAAGGCCTCAACTAAGTAAGAGAAGACGCATGGCCTCACAGCAAACAATACGATTCTTTAACTTACGAGTGGTTAAGGGTTACCTTAACATTTAACGTGCATGATGTTAGTTTATGCGAGGCCCTCCTAATTGTGAATCAGTCCTGTTGGAACGCCCATACTGTACATTAGTAGCAAACGTGCAGCTTATTTGCATTGGGAGTCTTCCCCCTCTAGCCACGCATGTGTATATAAACTTAGGGTTGCAGGGGATAACAGGCGATAAAGTCGTCGGATCTTTTTTGTTATAAATTTATATCTTTATAATAATTTGTGTATATTGATTTAGATTAGAGTATAGAGAGCGGTGCACCGATTAAAGTCCTCTTTTCTCTTGTCTCTCTTGACATTTTCTATGTAAGATGTGTAAGTGGCCTGATTTGACTTTAGGGTGCTTGCACCCTCCAGATGTTACGCTAGTGTTACGCTAGTACGGACCACTGATCCGCACACTTTAGTTAAGGAAGGCTTATAGCAGCATAAGCCCACTCAAGAGAGGGGAATTTCACTTTCCTCTCTCTGTTGGACAGACAGACTCCTGCATGTACAGAAAACATGCATGACATGCTCTGTTGTTTTTGTTCTGTTTTTATTTAGGGACCATGGCTCTGATTCAGAGTTTGAAAATAAGAAAGGATATATTGATTCCAGTGCAGTTTCCCAGCCCAAGTCTATATAACAGTGTAAAAGTAGAGCCGGTCAGTATCTGCATGCAATAAGCAAAAGCAAAGTATTCTCCCTGCAGGCATAGAATAAATGTAGTTAGTTTTTTTATGCATCTAAAATAATGTATGGGAATAGTGGCAAGCCAGCTTGGATGGTGCACCCTTTTATTATTATAAGAGTTTTTGTCCATTGGCTGCTTTTATGTTTTGATCTGTATATTCACATTCTGTCTATTGATTGTAGATTGTGAGGCCAAGTAGGTATACCTCTTCTTAACTGCTATCATATATGAGGTGTGTGTTGACCACATTGGCATTTAGTTCCACAAAGAATGTGTCAGCGCCTCGGAATTCAACAGCAAACATACTGCGTTCTGATGCATACCTGGGTAGTTAACGTGTAAGCAGTATGATCGTACAGGTGACTTATGCATGTGGAATGCGCAAGTCAGCTGTAGTTATAAAAGCAGAATTTGGTCCACTGTCTTTGTTATTAGGGCCACCATTGCCTCAGAGAGTTCCCAGGATGTGTACTGGATGGACTACGGTGATTTATACTGGTAAGAAGGTTCCAGTTGCACAGGGACACATTGCACAAGCTCTTGCAAAACTCATATGCTGCACTTATGACGTCCATTAATGGTCTCTGTGAAAGCAGGACGTTTATAATATAGATTTGAAAATAATAAAAATTCTACATTAAGGAATTGCTTTGGTTATTGGCTGTAACAAGCCCTGTTCTGATATTTTTTATAGGTGATTTATAAGTTACTTCTTTCACACAGTAAAATAGTAGTTTCATATTGAAGGAACAGATTTAATAGAAATAGCAGCATACAATGCATTAGTAGAGCACATTACACAATGTACAGATGTAATAGTAATAGCAGCATACAATGCATTAGTAGAGCACATTACACAATGCACAGAGCCTGTGTCAGTGCATAAGCACTGTTGTATTTGTAGTGACCCATTCACCATTCCCACCTGCTTTACTATTGCAGCACTGGTCAGGACCATCTTTCTCCATGTCAGCCCTGATCACATTGCCACTAAGCCACACCCCTTTCGCGGCACACGCAAAGCCACATCCCTTTTTGAGTTTTCACCTTTTCCTTTCTTTGCTCATTTGCCATAATTTTTTTTAATCGGGGGGTTAGGGGGTTCTGGGCAACCAGAAACCCCCCCCTTGGTGCGCCACTGAGTGCTGGAGTTACAGCTGTATAAATGATGAATGTGGTCATCATTATGGAGATAGTTATGGAATTCAGAGATGACAAAACTGATATATCAGGAAGATCAGCTCATAGAAGGAGGTGGTCCCAAAAACCTGTGGGCCCAAGTACCAGAGTAGTAGGAGAAGATTGCTGATTAAACCATGGAGTATTTTCCATACCTCTAAAGTAAGAGGTTATCCTTCCATACCTGCAACAAACCAGTCATACAAAATCAGGGAAGTTAGGGAGGGGGAGCAGGCCGCTTCCAGGTCTTAGTGATAAGGCACTTGGTCGTTGCCAAGATATGGGCTGTTGGTATCCAATCCATATGGTATAGATATGATATGCGATTAGTCACCATACTGGATGGAGGGTCCGGGGTGAGATCCACTGTGAAAGAATTGTTTTTTTGGAGGCTGCTGCAATCATGAAAAATAGTTTTCCGTTGTCTCTAGTTGAAACACAATCTCATAGAGATCCGTCCGATGGGGCGGGGATTGCCTTCCGCATGGCAAAATACTGCAACGGAGGTGGGGTCTGCCATGCTAATTAGGCATAAAGGGCGGTGTAATGTGTAATGTAGATCTGCATGGATCTTGTTCTTACAGAAACAGATCCATGTTGTAAACTTAAGGTTGGGTTATGGACACTGAAATG
Organism: Limnodynastes dumerilii; assembly: GCA_011038615.1. Classification (NCBI taxonomy): domain Eukaryota; kingdom Metazoa; phylum Chordata; class Amphibia; order Anura; family Limnodynastidae; genus Limnodynastes; species Limnodynastes dumerilii. Next base: position 21,335 of record WWET01004711.1, on the reverse strand, counting down.
TCCATAACTCCGCATGACAGAACGTAGTGACAGGAGAGTTCACTCTCCTTTTCCATGTGTGATTATAGACCCCCGCTTGTATGGAAAGCGTGCAGGGTCTGAATCCAGTCCCATTTCTCTATAATAACAAGATACTTGTTACAGTGACTGTTAGTATTTTTACAATGATAAGATTGCCACTTCACCATTCCTGTAGTAATTGTTCCCAAATTAAGTTGAGATCTAATTTCCAAATACAATTTGTCAGTAGAGAAGGGAATGGAAGGTCGGCACCGCAGCATGTTTACTGGAACTATTTGTGTGACTGTCACGGTATTTTAGAAGTTTTTCTAAAGTATTGCTGTTGGCACCAAAACCACAAATTCGAGTATGCAGGATCCTCCCTGTATCCAGACTCCTGAAGGTTAGGCCACTCCCCTTGCCCGTATGGGTGTACGATAGCAACACCCTACCTAGGATTTCCAGAAATCTGGATAGGGTGTAAGGCCCTAAATATACCCTTACTATAAAATGTATATAGATCCACTTTCCACCTAGCGTACACTACGTTCACTACGTGTCCCGCTCTTCTGTTATGCACTAAAGCGTTTTCCACTCAAAGAATAAGGGAAAAAAACCTTTTTCTAAAGAAAAAATCCTGTCCTTGGTAAGTGACAAAAGATATGTAACTTTCACATAACTTTTTTTATTTGCCATCCTATCTACATGGGACAGTTTTGCCAGTGAGCTCGGAGTTTACTTGTAAACTTGTAAACCTTTCTCATTGTTGTACATTATAGACTTCTATATTTCAATTAATCTTTGTTCACTTTGGTTTACAAACAAGTTTCACAAAATGACATATAATACCCCGTTCAGATTACCATGAAAAAGCCGGGGTTTTCATGAAATTGCCGGCTTTCATGAAAACCCCGGCTTTTTCTGGCAATGTGAACGGTGAAGCCGGGTCTCTTTAGCCGGGTCTCAGACCCGGCTAAAAAGAAGGGTTTTTGCCGGCTTTTTTAAAAGCCGGCTTCCCCCGTTCACACTGCGGTGAAAAGCCGGCTATTTAAATAGCAGCCGGCTTGTAAAAAAAAAAAAAAAGAGAGAGAAAAAAAAAAAGCCAGTGTTTTCAGCGCAGTGTGAACACACCAGGCTCAAATTTTCAAAATTTTGCCGTCTGAACACACCAGGCTAAAATTTTCAAAATTTTGCCCACTGCCTAAAAAGCTGGCTTTTTAGGCAGTGGCAATCTGAACGCGGTATTATTCAGCTTTGCAGCTCTGTGATTTACCTGTCATGTTATCTCAGTATTTTCCTTTGTTGTTTTTTTTTTTTAATATAGGTCTGTGTTGCTTTTTGGTTTTTTACAAATCTGCAAGTGCTGTTAGCGACCTTTACAAAAATTACTCCATTTAAAAATCTCCCTTATGTCCTTTCAACTTTTAACTTTTATCAGTTTAGCAGAATGAGGAAGGGTAACTTATGACATAATTACTTTCATAAAAAAATAAAACAAAAAAACAATTGTGGAACACAAAAAAACATTTCTGTCACAATTTCCAACACACCCATCCTCCCTGTTAAGCTTATAGGATTCATATGTGAGTAAAAATGTGTTGGGGTGTAACATATCTTATCTTATTATCTGAACATTTTGCAACATCAATGCTATAGCATAGGACATTTTGACCTCTACGTCACCTCCCCAGGAAAGAACCCAGTAATTGTGTTCTCTGACAGTGTTATAAAATGTAGTGTTAACCATTTCAGATCGGGCCTGGCATTCTTATATGTAATGAAAAAGTAAATGATTAATAAGATAGATAGATAGATAGATAGATAGATAGATAGATAGATAGATAGGATAGATAGATAGATAGATAGATAGATAGATAGATAGATAGATAGATAGATAGATAGAAACTGCTCTGACAGGTGAAAAACACTGATTTTTTTCTGAAGTATTTACATATCTAAAGAAGGTAGAATGATGTGCATTAGTAACTTCAATTTGTGGCTTAAGAAATGGTGTCATGTATAAGGCTTTGGTTTCATAAAACATAGCCATTCCATCTGGAAAATAGAAACCTGTATAAAAGGGATGATTGTACCCATCTTCTATGGGAACTGATATTCTAATAGGGCAGTCTGAATGCTTCATTAGCACCATTTAAACTAGAAGAGGGGGGAAGTGAACTAAATAATAAATATAGCTGCCCCCACCCAAGAAGTGTTGTGTGACCAGGCATTAATTACAGGTAGCATATCCACAGAAACTAAGGGAAAAGAGAAAACGGAAAAAGCAATATAAACATACATAGCAATGATAATAAATGGAAGAAACGCAGATTCATAACACCACCTCTCAGAGCTATGTGTACAAATTCTAGGAGCTTAGGAAATATAATTTATCAACTAATTGCAATAATGACAATGGATAATTTGTATAGCGTGTGTATAACAGAATCATGGTTAAAATCATGACTGGAACCTTTCTATACCTTGATATAATTTATTTAGGAAATATAGAGTAGGAAAAAGTGGAGGAGGGGTATTAATGTATGTGAAGAAAAGAGTGATATATAGACCACTAGGACAAGATGAGAAAATGGACAATGTCATATTGCAAAACATTGCTAAAATGGCATTAAAAAGGGAGGTAATAATCAAGAGGGATTTTTATCTACCTGATGTAAACTGGGGTAAATCTTCAGCAAGTTCTACTAAAAGTGGGTATATTTTTAATTTATTACCCACTTGCAGAGAGGTTATCTTAAATTACTAATGTTGACAGAATCTCAGATGTAAATGTGGATGAGAACCTAGGAACCAGTGCTCAACATAAAGTATGGCTTAGTACAATGACTGAGAGGTTCCACATAAATACAAGGGTGACAGATTAGATTTTGCGTAAATGTATAAATGATTCTTTGTCAGGGTGGAGGCACATGAAAGGAGTGCAGGAACAGTGGAGAAATTTAAAAAGTTAATTATTTACAACATCAGACCTTTATATCGGAATGGTTAGAAATCTTAATGCTATTAATATCAACATACTTTCTCAATCGTTCAAACAACTACTGCCTCCAATTTCTAACTTCTGCTCTCCTGATATGGCAGTAATTCACCTTAACCAAATCCTAGCAGCTGTGCTTCATCAAGTTGCTCAAGCTACCCCTTCTGCACCATAAAAACAGAATGGAAGTTGCTCAACTGCTCCCAGACATGCCCACAAACAGAATAAAAACAGAGTGGAAGTTGCTCAATCAATTTATAAGTATATGTTAAACAGGTGCGTGAAAGGCAGGGGGTTAATCTGCTTGCCACAGAAACAAAAGGAAAGAAAAGCCCCAGCACAATGCCATAAACCAGTAACAAACTCTACTGTTCTATCTGTACAATAAAACACAGCAATGTTCGTTACACATATTTGATCAAATATGAGATAAGCCACCAGCCACCGTCAAGGCCTTTCTGTATATGGTGGTCCTAACTCTAACAATGAGAGTCCCAGTATTGAGTCCCATATATATGTTTATAAATTGAGAGCCAACTTACCTAGGAGACACCCCTTAAAGTCTCCAAAATGGCTGCTGTGGAGCAGCTTCCCCTCTCAGCAACTGCTCCCAGACATGCCCACAGACAGAATGAAAACATGCACCATGATAACTTCCATGTAAAGCTGGCCATACACTAGAGAGATTATCGGCCCAAACACCCAATTATCGGGTGATCGTGCCAAAAATCGCTCTAGTTAATGGTCAAGATCAATTTTTAAAATGTCCAATAAACACACCAGAAATGCTCTGGTGTGATTATTGGATTTTTAAACGTCTGACTTAAAAGCAAGCTGAATGGCTCCCTATCCCTGTAATAGACGCTACTGCAGAGCTATGTACAAAGCTGCTCTGACAGCTTAGAAGTATACCTTCAAACCTGTCAGAGCAGCATAGTGCATAGATCTGCAGCAGCGTCTATTGCAGGGAATAGTACAGAGAGGGACCAGCCAAACCCGCGCTGTGTGAAGATCCCTATCTGTACTACTCCCTGCAATAGCCGCTGCTGTAGATCTATGCACTATGCTGCTCTGACAGCTTTGAAGGTATACTTTTAAGCATGTCAGAGCTTTGTACATAGCTCTGCAGCAGCGCCATAGAGAGCCCTGCCTCCTCCCTCCCCTCTTCTACTAGGATTATCGGTCCCAGCAGAGGAGGTGTATGGTGCTGATAACAGGAAATTTCCTTGCGGGAAATTATCCCGTTTATCGGCTCACTCCCTGCTGGGACCAATAATCGTCCTGGTGTATGGCCAGCTTAAGCCATGGCACAGTAACAACACAAGAAATCCTAAAGGACTCTCCCACAAAGCAGAACATCGTTGGCGCATATCCCATTCTTCCCATGCCTTTTTAACTTACACAAACACTTATCAGATTTATCAAAATGCTCTGGACAAGGCCAAGCAATCCTACTTTCAAACTCTCATTTCTACTCAGGCTTCTAACCTCAAATGCCTATTTTGCACATTTTTCTCCTCCTGTGCAAAATCCAACAACTTCCATCAGTGCTCAAGATCTTGCATTGTACTTTAAGGGATGGATCCAGAGTTCATAACGCTAGGCCACTTACACAGGCAAGATGCGCAAGTGGCCAGCCGTCGGATGTGAGAATAGGCAGCCATGGTCTTTTTTCCCATGGTATACTTTCCAGTGGGCTTTTTGAGTTGTTATTTTTTGTTATATGCCTGCGCTCTATATATCTGTGCCTTTTTGCTTTATTAACATGTTGTATTTATTAACCCTACCAGACCTTTCTATCTGAATCCGTGGATTTGTAGCAGGTTGTTTGATCTATATATGTTCGCTTGGAGGATGTTTGTATGTTGCATATTTTGTATGTTTTCTATTTTTGTGAATTTTTTACATTTAATAAATTTATATCTTTATAATAATTTGTGTATATTGATTTAGATTAGAGTATAGATAGCGGTGCACCGATTAAAGTCCTCTTTTCTCTTGTCTCTCTTGACATTTTCTATGTAAGATGTGTAAGTGGCCTGATTTGACTTTAGGGTGCTTGCACCCTCCAGATGTTACGCTAGTGTTACGCTAGTACGGACCACTGATCCGCACACTTTAGTTAAGGAAGGCTTATGGCAGCATAAGCCCACTCAAGAGAGGGGAATTTCACTTTCCTCTCTCTGTTGGACAGACAGACTCCTGCATGTACAGAAAACATGCATGACTCTAGTTTTGGTCCAAGATTACAAGATCAGACAGGAATTGACGACCTTCTCCTCCTTCTCATCAGCTAACATACTACTCAGTCCTTTTCATCCACACTCAGGCATTCCAACCCACAAATGAAGAAGAAATATCTGCTGTTTTCTGCTCTTCCCATTCTTCTACCCCTTTCTTGATCTTGCACCTTCACAGGTCAGTCGATGTCTAAATTTTGTGCTTATTCCTACCTTATCTACGATTTGCAATCTCTCTCTCTCTCTCTCTCTCTCTCTCTTCAATGTTTTACTTCTGTGCTTATTCCTAACTTACCTACAATCTGCTCTCTCTCTCTCTACTGGTGTCTTTCCATCTTTATTCAAGCATGTGCTAATTACTCCAATTATGAAAAAACAAAACTCTGACCCCAACTCAAGTTATATGCCAACTCGGCATATTTCCCGGCTTCCATGCCCTGCAAAGCTGCTCAAAAGACTTGCCTACACTCGCCTCACTCACTTCCTCTCCTCACATGATCTCCTGGATCCTCTTCAGTCAGGCTTTTATTCCCAGTACTCCACAGAAACTGCATTGACCAAGGTGGTCATTGACTTAATCACTGCTAAAGCTAAAGGACACCACTCTCTTCTAATTATCCTGGATCTTTCTGTTGCTTTTGACACTGTTGACCACACTCTACTCTTACATATGGTACATTCCTTAGGCTGGGGTATACGTTTATCAGCACAGCAGTTCTGGATCTGCACCCTCCGCATCTCTCCTGAACGATCCCGGGACCTTTAAACATCTTTTGCACAGGATTGATTTGCCTCAACACATCTAGGGTACGAGTCCTCTCTGTTTACTGCTGATTGCTTGTTGATTATTTATTTAATTATTTATTTGTTTTTATACTGTTGATCCAATAAATTATGTATATATATTTCTAATACTTGTTTTCATCTGGCCTCCGTTCCCCACTGTATTAACCCCTTCGGGGGTACATCGTTTCTTCAGTGGAACCTGGGTCGTTTCTATAGATAAGAAGTGAGAAGAACCACCTTCTAGCCACGGACACTATACAAAGAACGCTTCTGGGCTAAGGACTATATTCCTTAATGGACATACATGCACTATAAGACTTTTTTTCTTTTCCGTTTGATTGGCTTAGTTTATATCCTAATAGGGATTTGGTATAGAATTTTGGAGTTAAGCTGGATGATACTGTTAGCCTATCCTTAGAATAAGGAGGTTTTGGTTTTTTCCTGAATTCAATCCAGTTTAGCCTCCCAACCTGTTTCAACCTTTCATTTATCCCTCATTAATTGGTGTTATCTTGAATACCCATGATTGTTATATTACCAATTTTATATTGATTTCAGAATCATTGCTGTTTTGCACATTGGTTTACGTGTGTCACATTGCCACCTTGTGTCTGTATTTTATATGGTTTTATTTATTTATTTATTTATTGTAATCACACCATCCAATTGGTTTCTCTTATTTATCCCTGGCTTCATTATTTAAGTTCCTTTTAGATCTCCCTGCCATCTTGGCATCATTGTGCCTTTGTTTATTTCCCTTCATATCAAGCGCCCTATCACTTTTTACCTTGACTCACAATCCTTAGGTATTCAGGACACAGCTCTTTCCTGGTTCACATCCTACTTCTAAACGCTCTTTCAGTGTTTGCTTTTCTGGATCTACCTCCCTTGCTCTTCCTCTATATATTGAAATACCACAAGACAAGTTTCAGGTCCATTGCTCTTCTCATTTTATACAACTTCCCTTGGACAGATAATAAAGTCATTTGGTTTTCAGTATTATCTCTATGCAAATGATATGCAAATCTACCTATCCACTCCTGATCTATCACCTACTGTTGGCCCGTGTTACTGAACGCCTCTCTGCCATCTCTTCTTGAATGTCCTCCTGCCATCTCAAACTTATTCTAAAACGGAATAGAACTACTACTAATAATAATAATGGGCCTGATCCAGAACAATGCTTCGGAGCGAATTTACGCGTGGCAGAGACGTAAAATCGCTGTTTAGAACGCACTGCGCATGCGCACCATAGAAAATACGCACATTAACGTAGCGTAATTGTGAACGTATGGGCCATTCACGTATGTGTCACGTAAATACTTATGTGTGGGCGTGCCACTTTTACGTTACAACAAAATACTTCTGAAATACGTGAAGTAGGTGGGGGGTTGTATTTAAAGTGTACAGTATGGGCGTGCTTAGCTGCGTAAATTCGTCTAGCCCATACATACGTGTGCGTATGACAGCGGTTACGTTGGAAAAAGTTAAAGTAGGGTTTGGAAAGCGTATCTTGACAAAATACGTCCGTGCAAGGGGTGTGCCAAGGGGATTGTAACGAATTTACGCGCACGAAAATACGCTACGCGAATAAACGTACGGCAAACGTAGTTCTGGATCTACCCCAATATTTCCCCCAGCTAATAAAAAGCTACCCACCTGGCCTCTCTATTTCTGTCAACAACGCTGAAATAATCCCTACTCATAAATCTCGATGCTTAGGTGTTACCCTTGACGTTAAGCTGTACTTTGTTCCCCACATAAAATCTGTCTCTAAATCCTTTAATATACATCTAAAAAACATTTCCAGAATACACAAATATATCACACATGACACCGCAAAAACTCTCATTCATGCACTAATCATCTCCCACACTAATTATAAAATGATCCCCCTACAGTCCGTATTGAACGCAGCAGCTAGACTGATTTTCCTTGATAAATGCTCTTCAAGAGCTTCTCCACTCTGTCAGTCTTTACATTGGTTACCTGTATTTAACAGAATCATATAAAAGATCCAATTGCTAACCTACAAAGCCATCAACAAGACTGCACCCCCATACATTTCCTCACTCATCTCAAGATACATCCAGTTCGCATTCTCAGATCTTCACAGGATCCTCAACACTAAATTTATGCTCAGATTGCAAGTTATAGGACTTCTCCAGGGCTGCACCCACTCTCTGGAATAACATTCCTCACCCACAAAGACTATCCTCTATTTTCCAAACTTTCAAGTGCTCCCTAAAAACCCATTTCTGCAGACAAGCTTACCAAATTCCTCAACCTACTTAATATTTGTCTACACTATTTACAATTACTATGTTATGTTTCATTTCATGATTAACATAAACTTGTTCGCTTTCACTCTATACTAAAATTCCCCTCAGTTCTGCTACTAACACTGCTGTGTGACTGGATCATACAGAGCACTGTGCACTCTTACCATGCAAGCTGGCTGGTCCGTTGTGCGATTTATAGCACTTGCCCTTATGAATCAATCCTCAATATCCTATATAGTGTAAGTTTGTGCCAAGGTCTGTTACCACCCAGTCTTGTTATGAAAATTGTTAAATTATAAAGTGTTACGTAATGATGTATAAAAACCTGTTAATAAAAAATGTAATAAATAAACATTCTGAAAAAGATAGCCAACATGGTTTGCAAAAGAGGTAGCATGTATAGGGAAAACAGAAAAGATGGTCTTTAGGAATTATAAGCAAACTCAGAATAATAATAACAGGGAGGAGTATTTTGCAAAGCAGAAGGAGGCTAAAAAGGTTATCAGAGCAGCAAAGGCACAAACTTAGGAAAAAACTGTCCCACTTAGTATGAAAAGGACAAAAGCTTTGTTAGGTATATAAATAGACAAAAAAAACTAGATGGTATAGTGATACTCAAAATGCAGAGTGGGAGTCTTGTTGAGGGTGATAAGGCTATGGCAGACAGTTATTTTTATTCAATATTCACAAATAAAAAATAGAAGGGATGGGTCAAATCAATAGGGCCAGGTGGAATACATACCAGGATTCTAAAATAGCTTAGAGGGGTGCTGGCAAAAGCAATAACTGAATTATTCAACCAGTCACTAATAACAGGAGTGATTCCATAGGACTGTAATATAGCAAATGTAGTCCCTCTGCATAAAAGTGAAGTAGGGAGGAAGAATCAAACTACCGACCAACGACAATAACAGTGAGCTGTTATTACTAGACTAATAACGTAAGGGAATTTACACAAGCTACTTGCTTGAGTCAAATGTTATGCATCGGATCTCATTGCGCACGGAACACTGTTGGAGCAGTGCATGCTTTACGCATGCCTAAATCCCCAGTGGGGGTGGGATTAGACATTCAGCATAGCTGCATGGGGCCACATTTAGGAGTTCCGTGCAGATACTTTCCCCGCAATTGCTGAAAATGCCATTAGACTCCGGAATCAAAGATTTCTCTAATGGACATGAGCCCTTTCTAGGTTGCTCCAGAGGAATAGAAAGCGGGATCCACTACGAGGATTTTTAAGTCACTGAACCTCGAGCTTTAAAGACCGCATATACGCAATCTATGTAACGAAACGATACGTAGATTATGTAAAATAGTTACCACGCATGCGTAGTAGCTACTATCAGTATTTTAAGATCGGATGTGCAACACGAATCCAGGCCATAATCTTTTCTTGTTTTTATTGAATTGTTATTTATTAGAATTTGTGAAATTTGGGAGTCGCTTACCTGTGGACTGATCTAGTTAAAGTAAGTTCTTTGTAGTCTTTGTAATTAATAATTACAATATTTTCTATAAATCATAATAAACCAAATCCAGAAGCTTGTATGAGAGGGTACTAATGCATTCACAATGCATAGGTATTCTGTGCGATTGTACTGTGCTTAAGGGCACATTGGATTTACGTATTGTAGCGCAACATGATCGATGCTGTGATGTCACCAATGGTGGAACATGGTGGCCAGCCTTGTGTACGTGAATTACAGATGGTGGGTGGGCTCTGAGCTGGTAAGTGCCGTGTGTAAAAGTGTGCTACCCCTGCATACACGTAATGTCCATTCTGTGCAAACACACTTATGGGTTTGACCCAATATATCCATTCCCACCATTTGTCCACTTCTGAACTGGTGCATTGTGTCTAGTTTCTTGGGTGGGTAGATATTGTGTAAATAGAAGAAACTGAGATATGATCAGTGATGTGATACTTTGGATGTAGAAAACACTTCTCCATTTGTCATTATCCCTTCATTGTTTGTGTGGTCACTGCCCCATACACAATGCAGAGCTCTAGAGGATGGCTACTGTATGGTGAGTGCACAAAGATACTGAGGGGAATGGAGGGGAATGAGGGTGTGATATTATTATAACAAATACAGAAGAGTTACTAATGACTTGTTAGGAATAATATATACAGAGGGACTTTATATGGCTGATGTTTTGGTAAATTGTTTTGTGTGTGGCCTTTAATAGGACTTAAATGTTATTGGTTCCTAAACACTTTTGGAATAATAATTGCACCAGTCACGGTCTGTGGAATGGATCATTAGCAATGCAGAGCGATATCACTGAGGAGAAAAGTCTGGGAAATACTATTATGACTGATTGTATATGTTCTTTCCAGGTCTCTGTGTGGCAGCATCTTGCTCTTTGGCAACGGGTGAGTAACTGGGGTGTAATAATGTGATAATGCTGTGTGTGGAGTCACAATACATAAAGTAGTCACCCTGCATATGGAAAACTCCCACTAAATAATGGGTGGCTTAAGAGTGATCCCGATGCAGACATAAGCACAGTATAGCTCTACACCTGTACGCAGGAGCAGTATTTTGTGTATGGTAAAATTAAGTTACCGTTTGTTGTCTTTCCAGTTCATTCAACCATATTGCAGGGTTTTTACACTGTTATGTGTATTGAAAATGTTGGTTATGCAAGTACTTGTTTACTTTAGTTTGAGATTTAGGATATCCTTATATTTATCCCAAGCATGTTTACACTGTTCTTCTGTGTTACCTCAACCACCTCTGATGGGAGAATATTCCACTTATCTATCAGGGAAGTCATTTTTCTGCACATTTCCTCTGAATCTACCACCCTCCAGTTTATATTCATGCCCTCGTGTTCTATTACACCTCTTCCATTGAAAAATGCCCTTGATATATGTGAAAGCTGCTATCATGTCCCCCCCTCTCCCTTCTCTGCTCCAAGCTATAAATGTTTAGTTCCTCTAGCCTTTCTTGGTATGATTTGTTACACAGGCCATGGACCATTTTAGTTGCTCTTCTTTGCACAGTCTCTAATGTATTTATGTCTTTCTGGAGATATGGCCTCCAGAACTGAACACAGTATTCTAGGTGAGGACGTACCAATGATCTATAATGGGGCATCACTACTCTTCTTCTGCCAGTGAAATACTGCTTAATATGCTGTACAATATTATTAAGTGTTTGTTCTTGTGTTGCAGCTTTCGATCCATGTTCTTTCTCTCCTTGTGAAAGCCCATTGGTCTGTGTCTCATCAATGGGAGGTTATGACTGCTTATTTCACATTTAAAAATTGCCTACATCAGAAACAACATCTCCCCCCATCCCCCTACCTCACACTCCCTCCTGACATCTCACCACTACCTTCTACTGTCCTCTCCACCTCCCACTTGCCCCCTTGATCCTATTCCCTCTCACCCACTCAAATCTCTCTTACCCACTGCCTGCTCCAGGGGCAGATTGGGAACAAAAAGTGTCCCTGAAAATCTGCAAGAGGCCAAAAATTGTAAACTGGACAGAATAAAGAACTATATAATAAAAGCAGTGCAAAATACATAATATGGGGACAGGGTTATGTAACACAAATTAAGTGTTAAGTGGCAATACACATGTAAAAGAGTTACAAGCAAAGAAAACATCTACTGACTAATATTTCACAATCCAATAAAGAGATTTATAGTGACCTCTATGCAATGCAGGTAGTCACTGCAACCCAAGTGACCACCACCTGAAACATACAACATCCTAGTTACCACCACCCAATACATACAGCATCCTAGTGACCACCATCCAATACGTACAGCATCCTAGTGACCACCATCCAATACATACAACATTGTAATGATCTCTGTTCTAGACATCATTTTAACAATCACCACCCATGACCCACATCCTAGTATTCTTCAAACAAAATAGGAGCTGCTGAGTGTCCTCCAGACAGAAATTCAGAGAACATTCCCTGCAAGTCCCATGGCCAATCCATCCCTGACCTACTCCCATCTAGCCCTCCTCTTTAACATATCCATCTCCACCAGTAATTTTTCTTTCTTCTTTCCACACGTTAAAAACCTAATGTTGACCCCATTTTTCCCTCCAGCTACAATTCCATCTCCCATCTAAATTGATAGAGCAGTTGGTCTATTACCATCTCATCAGCTGCTTCACTGACTATTCTCTTCTGGATCCTCTTCAGTCTGGCTTCTTTCCCCTCTATTCCACTGAAACTGCCCTTACCAGAGTTACGATTGATCTGCTAACTGCCAATTCCAAGGGCCACTATTCCATTCTCTTCCTTCTAGATCTGTCTGCTGCCGTCGACACCAAATCATGCTCTACTGCACTAACTGATACCATGCTTTCCTTACCTGCTATCTTTCTAACCACCACTTCTCTGTTTCCACCTCTTTCTCGTCATTCCCTCCTTCCCTGCCTCCGCTTTCACATTTGTTGTCCCACAGGGTTCTGTCCTGGGTCAACTCCTCTTTTCCCTCTACACCTCCTGTTTAAGTAATGTTATTAGCTCCTCTGGCTTTAACTACCACTTCTATACTATTAAAACCCAAATGTACCTCTACATTCCTCACCTGACCTCAACCCCTCTCTCCTCAACATCTCATTCACCACTGGGAATACCTCTATCTCTTCTAAGCTTGCTCTCATCTTCAACTTCTTCCTCTCCCTCACCCCTCACATCCATGCTCTCTCACATTTATGCTGCTTCTACCTATGTAACATTGCACACATCAGACCGTTCCTATCTACTGATGTTAAGAAATACCATTATCCACTCTCTTGTCATATCATGCCTTCACTACTGCAACATCCACCTCATTGTTCTACCCTTTTTTATCTGTCTTGCTACCCTCCAATCCATACTTAATGCTGCCTCCAGGCTCATCCACCCATCTACTTCTCTGTCAACCCCTGTTCTAGTATCCTGTCTGCTTTAGCACTTTAGAGCTCCCTTTAGGCTTCTCACCTTCCCCTTTAAGGCTAACTCTTTTACCACTGCACCCTCATCTCTTCCCTTATTTCATGGACACTTCATCCTGCTCCCTCCAATTAGTTAATCACCACTGTCTTTACTCTCAACTTATTTCCTTATCTCCTGTGAACTGTTTAATGATGAAGGTTAAGGTTATGAGATGCCGCTCTTAGTTTTCTCCTTACATTGATTATTGATGGGAAGCAATGTCAGTTGTAGTTATTGCCCTCCTCTTCTCCAGGCCACATAGCAGTTATGTTGTAATATTGCATATTTACACTTTCTTTTTATTCTGTTTTCCAAATGTATCTATATTTTCTGAAATATATATTCTGAACACTAGTCTAAGAAATTATATTTGAAAACATATTGGAATGGATCCTAATTTCATGGAATGAATTTACGAGTGTGCAATCCTAGAGTCCATGCGTGTGAGGGAAGCACCTTAAATCTTATGCAATGTAACTTGGGACGGGTGTGTAAATCAGAATTGTACCCTTACTGTACAATCTGCAAAGATCCCTCTGATCACTGTGCGTACAGCAGGAACGGGAGGCAGGTGGTGACACCCCGCAATCGGATGGCTTGCTGCACGGAATGCAGCATTGATTGTGCTATATTGTGTAACCGTCCTCTGTACGCATATAACGGAGGCCAAGTCAGGGTACTTATGCAGGGGTGATGATGCCCATAGCAACCAATCTGATTCTAGCTCTCACTTTCCTATTACATACTAGTACATTTCAGCTAGAATCTGATTGGTTGCTATGGGCAACATCTCTATTTTTCCTTTCCTGCAGCTTAGTAAAGCTGGCTCCAGTTATTTAAAGGCTAGAGAACAAGTGAACATGAGATACATAAAACTGATAATAGGATTTCTTTCTGTGAGGTATTTCAGGGTCAGTTGGTAATGGTCAATTCATTTAATACCATCGTTTAAGTAACTGAGAAGGGAGTAAATAGGGACAAAGGGCCTGATCCAGAACTACGCCCGCCATACTAGCTGTAAAGCCGATCTGCGCATGCACCGAGCAGATGTTGCCCGGCGTAGCTACGGCAATGCTCGATCAACGATCGGGCGTCCGTAGGAACAGCGTAGTGACGCTGGAGGGGGCTTCCCCCCCCAGCGTTACTACGTTAAGGTTAGTGAAGGTGGCCGGGGGGAGTTAGTTTAATGAGGGAGGGAGGGCTTAGCATAGCAACGCTCCTGTGCGAGCGTATTTTCCATTGCTTACGCCGGCTGAAGTTAGGGTAGCCTTCAGCCGGCGTAGGCAAAGGAAAATGCGGCCGCACAAGGGGAGTGTCGGGGAGAGTAGTCGCCGATGCGCTGTGCTTTAGTAAGCACAGCGCATCGGCGTAGTTCTGGATCAGGCCCAAAGAAACTTTCTCATGAAAAGGAACAAATGTTTTTCATTTCAAATTCAAGAGACTAGTTTTCAAAATATAAGAATATAGATAAATGTGCTTAATATAATAATATAGTAATGTAAAACTGCAACATTTCCAAGAGCTACATCACTAAATGTAGTCAATGAGATTTATTTTATAGCTTTTCAATTAATTAATTATTTATTTATCTATTTATTTATTTATTTATTTAGTAACAGGTTTTTATATTGCGCCATCAGATTACGTAGCGCTTTACAATTTTAACAATCATTATAACAGGACAGGGTGGTAACAGATAGACTGGGTGGGTAAGAGGGCCCTGCCACAGGCTTACACTCTATAGGATATTAGGGATTGATACATAAGGGAAAGTGCTATATAATCACACAGTAGACCAGCCAGCTTGCATGGTAAAAGTGCTCAGTGCTCTGTATGACCCAGTCACACAGCAGTGTTAGTAACAGAAATGAAGGGAATTTTAGTATAGAATGAAAGAGAAAAAGTTTGGTTTAATCATGAAGTGATGGTCGTAAAATAAAGTTGATGTAAATAATAGTGTAGACAAATGTTAAGTAGGTTGTGGAATTTAGTACGCTTGTCTGAGGTGAGTTTTGAGGGAGTGGTTGAAAGTTTGGAGAGTAGAGGATAGTCTTAGTGGGTGAGGTAGGCTATTCCAGAGAGTGGGTGAGGCCCGGGAGAAGTCCTGTAACCGGGAGTCAGAGCATTTGTTTAGTGTGGAGGAGAGTTGTATGTCCTGTGAGGATCTAAGAGCACAAGCTGGGATATATCTTGAGATGAGTGAGGATATGTACGTAGGTGCAGTCATATTGATGGCCTTGTAGGTTAGCAAAAGGATCTTGTATTTGATTCTGTAAAATACAGGTAACCAATGTAGAGACTGACAGAGTGGAGAAGCTCTTGAAGAGCGTTTGGCAAGAAAAATCAGTCTAGCTGCTGCATGTAATATAGACTGTAGTGGGGTAATTCTATAATGTGGGAGTCCAATAAGGAGAGCGTTACAATAATCAATGCGGGAGATGATTAGTGCATGAATGAGAGTTTTTGCAGTGTCTTGTGTGAGATATTTGTATATTCTGGAACTGTTTTTTAGATGTATGTAGCAGCATTTAGGGCCTTATTCACTAAGGCCGATATTTTACAGAAAAATTGCATCGTGGGGCATCGCGGCGATATTCACGCATTTTTTTTTGTGCATATTCACTAACACGCGATATCGATGCGATTTTTTCAAACACAGGCGATGTGCCGCCATGTTTTTAGTGCTTAATCGTGGTGATTTTATTAAAAAAATTCACCGCGATTAGCCCTTTAACTAATGGCGGCATATCGCGTGTATTAAAAAAATCCTAAGTTCTGCATGTCTGCATTGTGACTACAGCATGCCTACACATTGCAGACATGCAGAACTTAGGATTTTTCAACAAAAAAACACATGTCTGTTATACAGACATGTGTTTTAATGGTCGCGATCGGCCCAAAAAACATAAATTCTCCCCTCTATAGAGGCGAATTTATGTTTTTTGATTTCAATGCGATTTCACCGCGATTCGGTGAAATTGCATTTAGTGAATTACAAACATTGTATGTTTGTAATAGAAAAAAGTCGGACCCGCGATTAAAAAATTACTAAAATCACGTGTTTCTTAGCTTAGTGAATCGCCTTTGGCGAATTTTAAGCTCAAAATCACGTGATTTTAGCAAAATCGCGTTTAGTGAATGAGGCCCTTAGAGACAGATTGTATGTGGGGAACAAAGGACAGTTCAAAGTCAAGGGTAACACCTAAGCACCGAGCTTTATGAGTAGGTATTATTTTAGTGTTGCTGACAGAGATAGAGAGGCCAGGTGGGTAGCTTTTATTCACAGGTGGAAATATTATTAGTTCAGTTTTAGATAGATTAAGTTTGGGATGACGGGAGGACATCCAAGAAGAAATGGCAGAGAGGCAATCAGTGACACGGGCCAACACAGTAAGTGAGAGATCAGGGGTGGATAGGTAGATTTGTGTGTCATCTGCATAGAGATGATACTGAAATCCAAATGACTTTATTAGCTCTCCAAGGGAAGTTGCATAAATAGAGAATAGCAATGGACCCAACACTGAGCATTGCGGTACTCCAACAGATAGAGGAAGAGCAGAGGATGTGGATCCAGAAAAGCGAACACTGAAAGAGCGATTAGAGAAGTAGGATGTGAACCAGAAAAGAGCTGTGTCCCGAATACCCAGAGATTGTAACATTTGTATGAGAAGAGAGTGGTCAACAGTATCAAAAGCAGCAGAAAGATCCAGTAGAATTAGGAGAGACTAGTGTCCTTTAGATTTTGCAGTGATTAAGTCATTGACAACCTTGGTCAGTGCAGTTTCTGTGGAGTGCCGGGAACGAAAGCTTGACTAAAGAGGATCCAGAAGATTGTGTGAGGAGAGGAAGCTAGAAAGGCGAGTGTAGGCAAGTCTTTCAAGAAGCTTTGCAGGACAAGGAAGTTGGGAAATAGGGCGATAATTTGAGGGAGAATTGGGGTCAGAGTTTTGTTTTTTTAGAATTGGGGTTATCAGAGCATGCTTGAATAAAGAGGGGAAGATACCAGTAGAGAGAGAGATTGCAGATTGTAGTTAGGATAGGAATAAGCACAGGAGATAGACATCGACTGACCTGTGAAGGTACAGGATCAAGAGGACAGGAAGCAAAGTGGGAAGAGCAGAAAAGAGCAGATATTTCGTCTTCATTTGTGGGTTGGAATGAGGACATGATGCCTGGGTGTGGATGAAAGGGACTGAGTAGTTAACTTAGTGGCAGAAGTGAGAGTATACTGTATATCGCCCAACTTTGAGTCCTGTAGGTAACTATATAATGTGAGACACAATGTTGGATTTTAACAATAAAAACATCTCTGAACTATAAACATATATATATTATTATATATATTATTATATTAAAAGGTAATAATTATTGTTTTGCACCTTCGGATCCCTGTGCTTCCTGTAAAAGCCCAATGGTTTGTGTTGCATCAAATAAAGTCTACTCCTGTAAATGTCCAGAAGGGTTCCAGGAATCCTACAATCCCACGTTAAAGAAAAACACATGTACTGGTAAGATTTCACTACAAAAACTACTTTATTGATAACACACAAAATGGAAGTTGCTCAATCAATTTATAGGTAAATGTAAACAGGTGCATGAAAGGACGGGGTTAGTCTGCTAGCAACAGAACTGGGACTCTCATTGTTAGAGTTAAGACCTCCATAAGCAGAAAGGCTTTGACGGTGGCTGGTGGCTTATCATTCATTTGCACAAATATGTGTAACGGACATTTCTTAGTTTTATTTTACAGATAGAACAGTATAGTATGTTACTGGGTAATGGCAGTGTTGCTGGACATTCTCTATCCTGTGTGTATGTTACAGATAGAATGGTATAGTCTGTTACTGGGTAATGGCAGTGTTGCTGGACATTCTCTATCCTGTGTGTATGTTACAGATAGAATAGTATATTCTGTTACTGGGTAATGGCAGTGGGGCATTTTCTTTTATTGATAATTTTATTAACAATGGACTTATTCCTATATCTAGTGTGTCAATCCTAATTCCCATGTGTATACTTCACATATACTAGTTCTGTAAATACTGTGCCAGATTTTACTAATTGGGAGTCAGGAAACCTCACCCAAACGGTAAAAGGGATGCAATCCTGTGATCCCTGATAGAATATTTTTGATTTCTCTCTTTATGTTCATGTACATAATCCTGAAAGCCTTGACTCACAGCAATAGGATCGCCATCCAGAGTTGTGATCCAGCACCACAACGCTGGATCGGATGATGCCAGATCAACAATGATGCTAGATCGACTATTCTTCATTCGACTGTGACACCTGTGAGAGGATCATTTGGGTTAGGCTGCAGTGAGGGGAAGGTTAGAGTTAGGAGGCTACGGTGAGGGGAAGGTTAGGTTTAGGGTTAATGTAAGTATTTTCTAGTCTGACTATTCACTATCGACAACACTAATGTATAATTATACTATCGACCTTAGTGTTGTCAGTATAGGCACCTGTTAAGTACATTTTTGTAGACAGTCATACGCTGTCAACATAATAACTTTATATCTCATATATCAATATCTGTGATCCTATTGAATTTCACAATCCAGTTGTCCCCATATAGAATGATGAACACAGTGGGATCTGTAGAAGCTGTCCCGACCACAGGAAAAATCAGTGATATCTCTAGCACTGGTACTGTACTAATTAGCAATATGGAGGAAGAGAACTTAAATTTTAAGGGTTTAAATATGCCTCTGTTTTGAAGGGCTCAGGATAGCCCTTCAGTACTGTTAAGGAATACAGTATACCTGGGTGTAGAGTCTAAGTATCAGGCATTCACTGGAACCCTGTTGGTGGGGAAATATCAGAGTGCAGATGGTAAGGCACAATAATACATAAGAGACAGTAGAGGAATGCAGATGGAATAGCACAATAATAACAAGGAATACTTGGGTGCATATGGTAAGCACTAACACAAGAGACAGTACAGAAGTGCATGAATACTGGAGTGCACAGGAGATAACACAAATAGTCTGTACTGATAGAGCACAATAAAAAATAACCAGAAGATACTGGAGTGCAGATGCAGGAACCAAAGAGCGTTCTTCAGGACCAAATTACTTCCAGTGTACCAAAAAGTGGACTTGACTCTGGACCAACTTGCCATCTAGGATGCTCTAAACCGCTTACTCCATCTTGGTGTTGGTAATGTGCACAATCTAAACCAGTATAAATTATAATACCAGAGGGCTGTATGTAGAATTGATAAACAAAAAGTACAATAATACTCAATAGGATCTACAGTCCAATATAAATAACAGTCTCAATGGGGTTCAACCTATATTATTATTATTATTATTATTATTATTATCGTCGTTTATTTATAAGGCGCCACAAGGTGTCCGCAGCGCCGTACAAAATACAACAAAATAAAGTACAGACATACAGGGTGGGGATGGACAGCATAGTATATATTAAATACAATGGGCCTGATCCAGAACAACGCTTGGAAGCGAATTTACGTGTGGCGGAGACGTAAAATCGCAGTTTAGAACGCACTGCGCATGCGCACCATAGAAAATACGCACATTAACGTAGCGTAATAGTGAACGTATGGGCCATTCACGTATGTGTCACGTAAATACTTACGTGTGGGCGTGCCAATTTTACGTTACTCCAAAATACGTGTGAAATACGTGAAGTAGGCGGGGGGGTGGTATTTAAAGTGTACAGTATGGGCGTGCTTAGCTGCGTAAATTCGTTCAGCCCATACGTACGTGTGCGTATGACTGCGGTTACGTTGGAAAAAGTTAAGGTAGGGTTTGGAAAGCGTATCTTGACAAAATATGTCCGTGCAAGGGGTGTGCCGAGGGGAGTGTAACGAATTTACGCGTATGAAAATACGCTCCGCAAATAAACGTACGGACAGAACTAAAAGTGAGCTGCTAGAGGAGAATAATTGTACCCCCAGATGGATCTCCTCTGCATTTGTCATTTCCCAATTTGTCAAACTTGTTGGGACAATTTTCAGCCATGTGCCTTCACAATTCAGGAATAGACCAAGAAGCCAACAACGCTGTTTTTCCTGAGGGACCCTGACTGGATGAGTTCAGGGTCATCCCTCACCCCCAAAGAGGATTGCATGTGAGAGGAACCTGAAGAGGAGTCCCTCTCAGCCCAGTGTTTACATAGGTGTTGATCACGTTTTTTTACCAGTTGCATGAGGTCTTGCAGGGCTTTAGGTGCAGGAAATAGTATTAGAGCGTCTTTAACCGTTCAGAAACAATTTAAAACTGGTTTCTTAAAGCACAGTCTACCAACCAGCGAAGTAGGTTTCTGCTGTGTTTTACCCTCGACACTCTCCTCTCCTGGCCGTGCAATCGTAGACTTATACCTCCATAGACCACTCTGATCTTTCCGTGTGTACTTACGTGCGTATATGTGTGCGTATAACGTGTGTACTTACGTGCGTATATGTCTTCTGTGCGTATAATCAACCTGCATGCGCAGGTAAAACTTTCCTAAAAATACATCCGCAACTACACGTGAAAATTGATCTCTGAACATGGCCCTTAGAGGTTAATGTATTATAATATGTTGGAAATAATCTTTATATACTACAGATGTGTAATCACTTAACCCTGGGGGAAAATATATGAAAGTTAAAATTTATTTAAAAATAAAGAGTAAAAAGGAAATAAAGAAAGGAAATATATAGGCAGATAAGAACCCTGCTTTACCACCATTTTATAGCCTCCTACAAATCATTCTATACTCTTTACATATTATACAATATATGACATATACCTATTAACTCATTATAAGATTATTTGTTTTTTTTCTGAATACACATACAGTCAGGTGCATAAATATAGGGACATCGACACAATTCTCATATTTTGGGCTCTGTTCACCACCACAATGGATTTGGAATGAAACAAACAAGATGTGCTTTAACTGCAGACTTTTAGCTTTAAATTGAGGGTATTTACATCCAAATCAGGTGAACGGTGTAGGAATTACAACAGTTTCTATATGTGCCTTCCACTTTATAAGGGACCAAAAGTAATGGGACAATCTAGAAAAACCTAAATCAAACTTTCACTTTTTAATACTTTG
>WWET01004710.1:100288-117096 GCA_011038615.1 Limnodynastes dumerilii | reverse complement strand
ATTGCAGGGGAGTCATATTTTATCTGTTGCAAGATATATCCCTGCATGCAAAGAATACAATTAAATTTTCTCTGCCTGCAATAAACATGGTTTAGCCAAGGAGTAACTAAGTTCAAGCACTTAACTAGGTCTGGATCCAGCCCCTTGTCTCATAGAAGACCAGCAATAATATCGGTTGAATAATGAAATGGTTTTCTTAAAACATGCATGTCCTTCAATTTTGGAGGAATGTGCCCAGTAGAGGATTTCATTAAAGGCATAGTCTTGATTACAGACAAAATAAATATAGGGTCATTAATGGGTCTAGATTTCAGGGAGGTTAGACAATCAAATGACTCAAAAGATCTTGAAACCCAGTTCTTTATTCTTGGTTCCAAAATTAAATGTTATAATGAGATTAAAATTAGATAACAACAACTGAGAAGCATGACGTAGTTTTAAACAATTAGCGTTACAAGGATACCACTTATCAGGGTGTGGAATTTAACCAAGAGTCTGTTTTTCACTGGAGCCCAAGATAATGAGGACAGAATGGGCTGCAGACTCTTGGCAGGTCATGACCCTTGGTGGAAGTCCTCGGCATAACAAGGAGGTTGAAGTTGAAGATCACCTCACGGGACAACACAAAATGAAATAAATAGTACTAGATTATTATAGTTACCCCAAGTACTAGAGATATTATAAGACAGAAAAATTTAAACAGGTAAAGGTATGGCAAAAACAGGTAAAGGTAGGGCAAAAGTAGGGCAAGACCAGTTACTGGTAGGTAAGGAATAGTAATTGAAGAAACGACAAGGCAAGGTACATGGCAGAAGAGACATGGACGACAAGAAATGGCAAGGCAAAGTAAATGGTAGAAGAGACGAAGACAAGACAAAGCAAAGCACATGAGGCAAGTAATAGCTCAGAAATAAATACAATAAATACAGAATCAGGAGCAGAAACTATAGTAAGGATATATAACCAACAGGGAGCAAAGGCCCTTACAGTTATTAAATCCAGCCAGCAGTCAGTCATTTGCAGGAAGCTGGACAAACCCCACTGTAATCATTGGTTAGAGTCCCAACTGCTAATTGGTGCATCTAATAACAACTGGCTTCCACCACCGATCATATGTGAGCATCCCGACTGCCTAGTAAGAGTAGTAAATTACTCATCATATGCTGCTGCAGCATGTGATAATTTGCATATTGTAAAATACAATAAATTCTTATGGTCATTAAATTTAGTGGACCAGGTCCCGAATTACACAAAGTGGGATTATTCTAATCACATGGATTTGAAAATGGCACATGTCCAGCAGCGGAATTGGACTGAGCAGGAAATGTAATTCTGTGGTAACGGAGTGGGATGTAAATTGTAAGGGCTGACTTTAGCCCTTATGTACAATCTCCATTTCTGCTGATATGTTAAGGAAGGGGTGAGCTGGCATAAATCCATAGTAAGAGTAGTGGTACTGGTAAGAGTAGTGGTACTGGTAAGGGTAGAGGTACTAGTAAGAGTAGTGGTACTGGTAAGGGTAGTGGTACTGGTAAGAGTAGTGGCCTCCCCTTGGCTGTACAGATTTAGGATCCAGCAGGGATCTCGAATCAGACCTCTACTGCAGCCGCAGCAGAGGTCTGGATTTTGTTCAGTGATCGGAACTCAGACACCCTTCAACATTTCTTCAAGAGTAAACTTTCTTAATCAGTTGTTCCTTGTCTCTGATGCCTTAATTCTAATCGGCTGGAAATAATCTTTTAGACAAGATATCACATGGATGACACTTGCAATTAGAATCCATTTGGAAAAGAACAGCATCAATGACAGCTAAAGAGTTGCCAACTTCCCCCCAAAAAATGCATTTGGTTGCTGGAGAAGTGGTGCTAAGAAATATGCCTTTCTGCTTCACTGCTTTGGCCATGAACTGACCCCCTTCTGAGTAAGAACCACAATAGAAGCGACTGGTAATGACAATTTCTTAATAAATTGGTGGTAATAATTTTCAAATCCAATGAAGCGTTCCATTGCTTTAATACCCTTGGTTAGCTTTAATAGTTAGCGCACAGTGCAAAAGAGCTGAGACTTTTTTTTTTTAAGGATCTATTTGTAACCCCAAAAAAAGCATCTGAGATCTTTCAAACACACCTTTCTACAATTTGCAGTATGGGTAATTCTGCAGTCTTTACCTTATAAAGCTTTTTGAATCATGCGTAAGTCTGGCTGTGGGAACGCACTGTGCTGTGCACGAGACAGATGTAACTCTGATCGTATGTAACTTGTTTACATACGATCAGAGATCCATGTGATAGGATGTGACATCACTACGCATGACCGAATATACGCTTTGTGGGTTGTCCCATTACATGCGACAAGAGGTAAGCAAGGAAAAGTTAAAGAAGAGTTCTGAACATGTAAGTCAGCTAAGTTATATATGTGAGAGGGGAGTGTCAGAGGGAGTGCATAACTTAGGTACGTTTGCAAACGTCTAGATCAGGCTCTATGTGACATCACATACTGTAACAGATCATTCATTATTTTCCAATGTCCAAAGATGTTTCCAACACTCCTCGAAGGTCAAGAGTTTATATAGATGTACATACTAATTTAGCTGCCACAGTTTCTATGAACAGCCACATTGACTTTGTGGAACAGTAACCACACTATAAAACATTTAAAGGAAAGTGCAATAAGACAGAATAATAACATTACAAGGGCCGGTGCATTTCATAGGAACTTCTAGAATCCTTTGCCAATACTTTCTAGCTGACAGTACATTATTAAAGGAATAACAATATCACCAAGCTACACCATTACAAGGAATGCAAGCCAGCTAGTTAAAGTTTATTATTACTGGGAGTGTGTCAGAAAACCAATATCTTTATTAAATCCCTGCCTTTGTAAGTAGTAAGGAAACGGAATACTTTCATATGGCTAACTTCTTTCAGTGTGGTTTCAGACCATTAACAGTGGCTCATTTTCTAACTGACGAATTTTCCTTAACTTGTGTCTTTTTACATTTGCAAGATGCAACAAATCTATCAAAGTTCCATCTGGATAGCCTCTTATTCTCTCTGGAATAATATAATACATATATAATACATTTCTTTCTGCATTAGGAAATGAGACCACTTGTAGATAGACTTTAAGGGCAATGGGCCGGATTCACAATACCATCATTTTTAACAAACGTGCCTAATTTTGCAATTCTAGCTACCACGCATGCGTAGTAACTATTTTACGCTATATACATAGCATTTCGTTACGTAGATTGCAGGCATGCAGGGCCGTATTCAGAGATCTGTTTCTAACGAAAGTTCTATGCGTATTTTTAGGATCGGATTGATTTTACATCAACTGCGCATACGTAGTAATAGTGATATGCCGTCTACGTTGAGGATAAGATCGGAAATGCCTGCTCCGACCTGCTCCGTCCGTGCGTATATTTGCGGCCCGATCGCACGACAGAAGTCTGAATACGGCCCGCAGTCTTTTTCAAGAATATTAGAAAAATTAAACAACAGGACCTATATTTACTAATCTGACGAAAAGTGGAGATTTTGCCCATAGCAACCAATAAAATTTTAGCTTTGACTTTCCTGTTACATACTAGAGAATGTAATTGGTTGCAATGGACATCTCCATTTTTCTTTTCCACAGCTTAGTAAATCTAGCCTCTAAAATCAGTGAATTATACACCAAAACAAACCCATGTTTTTGCAATCTCAGAACCAGATTACTACTACAACCATTGCAAAAGTTTTCTAGAAAAATAGTTGAATTAACTGTAGATGGCAAAGAATTCTGCACTACTTAATGTTTCTATTGCCATATGATACTAGAGCTTTACTCCCTCAAATAACTGTGTACAAAAAGAAAAAAAAATTGGATTGACTGATCTTTAAAGTTTTAAATATTTAGAGCCCCACTATAGTGCATGATATATAACTATATATAGTTCTCAGTATATTTTAATATCACAATCCACATAAGACAATTTTTTTGTTTTATTGTAAAATTAAGGTGATGACAAGCTTTGGAAGTCTACAACAATGAAAACTCTTCTATCCCTTGAGATGGACTTAACAGATGAGTGGTATATTAATCATACAGTAAGGGTTCAGTCATTGAGTGCGAACCTAACTAATGCACCATACCTATTTTACATGGGGAAGGTGCAGAAAACTTAAGCTAAGAGTGAACTATCGCAACTTCATTACGTGTGAGGGAAGTGGCCTCCCTCGCCTGTACTGGAGTTTGTATACAGCGGGGATCCAAATCCAGGTCACCACTGCCACAGCTCCAAACGCAGCAGTAGCGGAGGTCTGGATCCAGGCCAATATGTAGAACTAGTTTTAATACTAGGTGCTGAATCAAGTATTCTACACCAAACAGAGTAGTCCAAGAATAATAAGTTTTAAATACTATATGACTTTGCTTGCTTGTTTAACTGCCCCTTTCACAAAGGTGGTAAGGTATTTCAGAACCGCTCAATGAATTCATCCAATACAAGCTGACCTGTTCAGTATCATGTACCATCTGTCCCCTACACCAGCCCTAGCATCCTCCTAATCAAAGGGCCTAATGCCCTCAAACAAAGAGCCTAGTGAACAAACTTAATCCAGGGCCTAGTGCCCAAACTTCTTCTTCATCAGGTTCCAGCAGTTCTTTTGTGTTCCCTCTGCAGCAGATCTTCTGGAGTGATAGAGTCTTCTTTTTTCAGTCTCTACTGGACACTTCTGCTGTGACTGCCATGGACAGGGCAGGTTACTTTTGTGGTGTAGAGCTGATGATACAGTGAGCTGGGAATGAACAGTGACCAGAACGAAAGAAGACCCCCTACAATGTTCACCAACAATATTGTGCCTTCCTCCATGTAAGTCCATCTTTTGTCAGCAATGATCTGACCCTTTAGTGTCAGTGAGTCAGTTGGCCTGAATTAACTGTAGTCATTAAAAGTTCCTACAAAAAAATGCTTTCTATCTTTTGCAAATAGCATCTGTTTGAAAAAAGATGGTGGATAAGATGGCGCTCCTCTAAGCTAAAACTAAAAGCAGCCCAAAACACAGGGGTACCACTTAAAACACCCTAAAAGCAATAGATAAGGAATTAAAAAAGTGTGTCAGGTGCTAAAAAAGGAGGATGATAGGGAGACAAAGCCAGAGAGAATGTAAAATAGTAAGAGAAATCAAAACTGAACTAAAATCTAACAGTCTAATAAACAATAAAAATATTTATTGAAATATTTATTGTATTTATATTATATGTATTAGGATTTGATGTGTTTTTAGAGGATTAGCACTTTATATTTATTTTTCCCTTGTTTTGGAATCCAAAGTTTTAATTAACTATTTATATTTTTATTATTTTTATTGTTTATTAGACTGTTAGATTTTAGTTCAGTTTTGATTTCTCTTACTATTTTACATTCTCTCTGGCTTTGTCTCACTATCATCCTCCTTTTTTAGCGCCTGACACACTTTTTAGACACACTTTGATTCCTTATAAATAACATCTGTGTGCCACTGATCTCCACAACTAGCAAATAAGTATTGAGGCTTAAAACAGCTTTATGTAGGCCTCTATTTCAAGTTTAAGACAATAATAGGTGACTGCTTTCACCCTTAATTAATAACTTCAGTAACATCTTCTTTGGAACTTGGTACTAAGGACCTGATTCACAGTTAAGAAGCTGCTGCTATTTCTGTGGGTATTTTAGGAACGATTAAACTGTGCATGCGTAGTACCTTTATTTATGCAATCTACGTATGATTTAAAAACGGTGATCCCTTAAGAGCAATTTACAAAGCCTTTGCAATCGCTTTGCTAGGAAATGTTAGGAAGGAAGTTAAGAAATGTTAAGAAAGTTAAGAAGTTAAGAAATGTAAGTGGGGGAAGGCATTTAAATGGGGCAGAAAGGGCACGATTTGCTAAGTGCGTTCGTTGTTTAGCAACTTAAGAAGAGACATACGCGCAGGAAGATAAGGCTGCCTTTGGCATTCTTAAGTCAAACAACAAAAGCAAGGGCGTGTCAAGGTAGTTTCCATGGGCCTGATCCAGACCTATGATGTTGGGCTGAGCATACTAATGTTTAGTGTAACATCTATGCATTCCCCTGACACTCCCCCGATCCGACAGTAATTACACTCTGTTACGCCGGCTGAAGGCTACTCTAACTTCAGCCAGCGTAACAGAGTGTAATTACGTCCGTACTGGAGTGTAACCAAGAAACCTGGCCCTCCCTGCCTCATTTCCCTGCCTTCCCCCGCCTACCTTCCCTAACTGCAGCAGTCCGTATCCTAGGAACGCCTCTTCATCCGTAACTACGCTGCAGGTCCGGACGCCCTATCCTCAATTCAGAAAATCTCTACCTACGCCGGGCAACATCTGCCCAGCACATGCACAGATCTTACGCATACATCCGCCGTAACTACCGTAACTACAGCGCCGTAGGTCTGGATCAGCCCCATGCGTATAATTACAAACCCATTCGTTCCTATCTTACTGTGAATCAGGTCCTGCATTTTTAGAAACTGGTTCTGCATAGGCTGATTTAGTCAGGGTTTATCTACATTGATAACATTGTACTGTTACATTAGGAATGCAGTGTCTCTAAACATTCTCCATCTGAGCAGTCCTATGAAGGCTTTCACTCTGTTTCCCCATTTGCTCTGTCAGCAGCTGTTGGAGCTACTTTTGTACACATTGGAGCTCGTGCCATACACTGAAATATAATTGACTGGATGCTCTTTCAAACAAATAAGCAAACAGGATCAGGCTTAATCCAGTTGGCACCAATTTGTAGTGGGTTAGTTTCAAATCACCAGGAAAGGACACCACTGTCAGACACAGCAGGAGATTTATTCGCCCTGATCCAGAGGTGCAAGCAAATCATAATGCAGTGTGGGTGCCGTATATGCAGGCAGCCGTTGTGGCCACGGTGCATATGATCCTAAGAAACATGGTACTTCTAAATGTCTATAAAGAACGGCATGTAGCATATGGGCACATAGCAGTCTATCTAATAGCAGCTAAATGTCCATATCCATTGCACAAGTGCAGGGTAGTTACACTGTAAAATATAATGTAAATAAATGTTATGAAAATACATTTTTTTTATGTAAACAGGACTTTTCTTGCTATCCTACAGATCTGAGCCGGATGTAATTGCTTGGTACAGTTTATATATGCCTCCTCCTCTTCCCTCACATGGCATATCCTTTAGATCTAAGTGTGGCACTATTGCATGCTCTTTGGTTCTGACCACACTGGAAAAT
Organism: Limnodynastes dumerilii; assembly: GCA_011038615.1. NCBI lineage: Eukaryota > Metazoa > Chordata > Amphibia > Anura > Limnodynastidae > Limnodynastes > Limnodynastes dumerilii. The sequence goes on along the minus strand of WWET01004710.1, from coordinate 109,840 downwards.
CATATGAGATACGTTCACCACTACATCGAGCCCCTTGTCTTTAAGCCATAGCCTAGCATTGTTCAGCATAGTACACCTGAGCAATTAACCTTCCCAAGCATTAAGCTCCATTGGAACTAAGCTTTAGGCCTTTAACTATCCAGAGCTCTTGTGTGAAAGTTGCAGAATTACCTCTAATATCCTGGAAAGTTAATCTTTTCCCCAAATGTGGCAGCAGCACTGATGCAACTGTTCCCCTACGTGATGCTGGAATAGATTGTTAGAACTGGTTCGGCCTCTCTACAATTTTGTGATGTTATAGCATATCTTTGGCTCAGATAACCTGTAGCAACCCAGGTCTTGTGAAACAGCAAGTCTTAATTCTTTGCAGCCTACTGTATCAGATATGCCTATGCTGTTGGTGCATGCTGGTGTTTTAGAATATCTAGAGTCATCTACAGTATCAAAGTTTGCCTAAATCTGGTATATTCAAATAGAATCTAGAGCTATAGGGCCACAATTGTCCAATCTAGGCTGCAGAGCTTCAGTTGTCAGAAACATTCTGTACTTATATATGACCTGTGGCTGGTACAAATATTTAGTTCAGTTGCATGAGCTCGCCCTTACTGTACATTGACTTTTTTATTCCAACCCTTTCCATCCCACATATCACCCCTCCAAACACAGGCAGTCATTGCAGTAAGCTGCGTTTGGGTTTGGATTGTCTCCTGTTTGGGCTGTCTCTTTTCTGGGTTTTATCAAACGCTTTGATATGCTCGAGATCTAAATGTGAAGAAGCTGCTCATATTTCACATGGCGCTGCAATACACCTCTAGCAAATGGAATGTGACGCTTGTGTTAATTGGATCTCACTTGGCACCAGAACTGTGTAGCCCATTGGGCCACGTACACTGAGTACAGCATTATCGAGCTCTATACCACCTGCATACTATCTCTTAACATGAGAGAATAATAATTACTCACAAATACCATTGATATACCATATGGCAGTGTACATGGATCACAGAGACTGACTTTTTTTCTTGTGCATTTTCGTAAAAAACAGCAAGTCATTCATGTAATATTCCATAACTAGCAAATATATTACCATCTTCCCAGAACTCTGCTGCAGGTCAAATTATTCTTTTTTTCTGCTGCAATATTATTCATCAGTGTGTATTTACATCTGTTGGACCTTATATCTTTTCATATGCATTTAATACAATATTCACAGTGGAATGAGCAAAGACCAACATATTAATAGATGTCGTGGCATGTGGCCTTGTTGGATTTCTGTTAAGTCTGCTGCTTATTACTACTCAGTATTTCCTGTGATGCTAATTATCTCAGCATATTGTAAATTGTTGCTGTGGAAATAACTTAGCAACTTTACCCTTATTACAATAACTTATGTATTGGAATTTATTTCTTGTTCTGTTCAGACCATATAAACTGTTTACACCGTGCTGAGAGACCCATAATCTAACGTTGCGTGCACTTACTATTATCTGAGTCTGATCATTTAGAGTGGGAATAATTTGTGTACTATTGATCTTTTTTATTATTTTTTATACAATTATTTTTTTATAATTTCATGTTATATGCTTTTTCTGTTTTTTTTATTATTAAGGGCAATTTACAGTATTAGATATAAGACCTTATTTATAGTGATTATCATTTTACACTTCTTGTTCACTGTTTCCCAACTTCCTAGCGCCCCATTCCTGGAGTATACACTCCACCTGCTTGATAACAGAAATCTTTTTTATTTGAGCAGCATCTGTGTAAAGCTTGTTTGGATTGCTTAAATCTGTGATTTGGGAATAACAGGTAAGGTTTCTAAATCTTTTTTTCATGTATGAGTAAGCCTTTAGCCTTATGCTGGCTACACACAATGCAATATCTCCAGAGACTGGCATTACAATTGACTTCCAGGGATTACATAGTATACACACTATAGGTTAGCTAGGGCTTATTGGCAGAACCTATTATACGGAAGTGCATTTACATCAGAACGCAACTCGGATGGCCAGGACTGGTGTTCTGATGGGTGTGTTGTCCAGTAGTATGTTATATTTACAATAGTGCAATAATTCTGAAAATCTACTTTTGACCAACCCAAAAAAAACTGGATACAGATAACAAGCTGCCAATAAATCATGAGTTTCGGATCTCAAAAAGCTGTAATAACAGCTTACACTATTTCCCCACATTATTATAATATCTATTATACTGTTATTACTCCCACCCTCTTCTTTCTTGAAATGGCTGCCAAATCACAATGCTTTTACAAAATACAAAACCGAGAGATTCTACATTTCCGTGAAAATGGTGTTTTGCCTCGATTTGAAATCCAAATTTGACGGAAGAAACCAAGCCTCACTTTGAGCCGTATTCAGAGATCCGTTTTTTTATGTACACAATTATACGCACGGACGGTGCAGGCCAAACCCCCTCACACGCATGACATTTCCCTCTCTCAGCTGTGCTGATGGTGACTTCCGCCACTATAGACCACTTGTAACTTTCCGAGTACATTCCCGTGCATTCCTGGAAGCAGCAGTTGAGAGGGGGAGTTGTTCCACAGCAGCCATTTTGGAGACCTTAAGGGGTGTCTCCTGAGGTAAGTTTGGCTCTCAATTTAAAAACATATATATATGACCCAACATTGGGACTCTTATTGTTAGAGTTAGGACCACTATATACAGAAAGGCCTTGACGGTGGCTGGTGGCTTATCATATATTTGCGCAAATACGTGTAACGGACATTTCTGAATTTTTTCAGATAGAACAGTATAGTCTGTTACTGGTTTATGGCAGTGTTGCTGGGGTTATAGCCTCAAATATGTCTACACTATACTGTATGTAAATATAAACAACAAATGTAGATCAGCACAGGGTCAAAATTCAAATAGATTAATATCACACATTTAACTATATGAATATATAATAACACAATGGTTTATTATATTTTCATATTGTGTTATATATTCATATTGTTATATGTGTGATAATAATCTATTTGAATTTTGACACTGTGATGATCTACATTTATTGTTTATATTTACATATGGTGTAGACATATTTGAGGCTGTACTTACATGTACATACCAGCTTTATTGAGTCAACTCTTTTATTCCAATTCATCTGGTACGCTTCTGTATTTATAGTTTTAATCCAGCTTTAGTCCACTCCTTGTGCAACTCCTCCACACTTTTGAATGGCCTTTTCCTGACAATCCTCTCCAGGCTGCGGTCATCCCTGCTGCTTGTGCACCTTTTTCTTCCACACTTTGCCCTTCCACCTGTTGCTTATTACTAAGTATTTCTTGTGATGATAATTATCAGCATATTGTAAATTGTTTCTGTGGAAATAACTTACCAACTTTACCCTTATTACAATAACTTATGTAGTGGAATTTATTTCTTGTTCTGGTCAGGCCATATAAACTGTTTACACCTTGCTGAGAGACCCATAATCATTTAGAGTGGGAATAATTTGTGTTATATGCTTTTTCTGTTTTTTTTTTTATTATTAAGGGCAATTTACAGTATTAGATATAAGACCTTATTTATAGTGATTATCATTTTACACTTCTTGTTCACTGTTTCCCAACTTCCTAGCGCCCCATTCCTGGAGTATACACTCCACCTGCTTGATAACAGAAATCTTTTTTATTTGAGCAGCATCTGTGTAAAGCTTGTTTGGATTGCTTAAATCTGTGATTTGGGAATAACAGGTAAGGTTTCTAAATCTTTTTTTCATGTATGAGTAAGCCTTTAGCCTTATGCTGGCTACACACAATGCAATATCTCCAGAGACTGGCATTACAATTGACTTCCAGGGATTACATAGTATACACACTATAGGTTAGCTAGGGCTTATTGGCAGAACCTATTATATGGAAGTGCACACATTTATGTTCCATTTACATCAGAACACAACTCGGATGGCCAGGACTGGTGTTTTGATGGGTGTGTTGTCCAGTAGTATGTTATATTTACAATAGTGCAAAAATTCTGAAAATCTACTTTTGACCACCCAAAACAAAACTTGATACAGATAACAAGCTGCCAATAAATCATGAGTTTCGGATCTCAAAAAGCTGTAATAACAGCCTACACTATTTCCCCATATTATTATACTATCTATTATGCTGTTATTACTCACACCCTCTTCTTTCCTGAAATGGCTGCCAAATCACAATGGAGATCCTTTTACAAAATACAAAACCGACAGATTCTACATTTCTGTAAAAATGGTGTTTTGCCTCGATTTGAAATCCAAATTTGACGGAAGAAACCAAGCCTCACTTTGGGCCGTATTCAGAGATCCGTTTTTTTATGTACACAATTATACGCAAGGACGGTGCAGGCCAAACCCCCTCACACGCATGCCACTCCCCTCTCTCAGCTGTGCTGATGGTGACTTCCGCCAACATAGACCACTTGTAACTTTCCGAGTGAATTCCCGTGCATTCCTGGGAGCAGCAGTTGAGAGGGGAAGTTGTTCCACAGCAGCCATTTTGGAGACTTTGAGGGATGTCTCCTGAGGTAAGTTTGGCTCTCAATTTAAAAACATATATATATGTGACCCAACATTGGGACTCTCATTGTTAGAGTTAGGACCACCATATGCAGAAAGGCCTTGACGGTGGCTGGTGGCTTATCACATATTTGCGCAAATATGTGCAATGAACATTTATGTGTTTTATTTTACAGATAGAACAGTATAGTCTGTTACTGGTTTATGGCAGTGTTGCTGGGGTTACAGCCTCAAATATGTCTACTGTATGTAAATATAAACAACAAATGTAGATCAGCACAGGGTCAAAATTCAAATAGATTAATATCACACATGTAACTATATGAATATATAAAAACATAATGGTTTATTATATTTTCATATTGTGTTATTATATACTCATAGTTATATGTGTGATAATAATCTATTTGAGTTTTGACCCTGTGCTGATCTACATTTATTGTTTATATTTACATATGGTGTAGACATATTTGAGGCTGTACTTACATGTACATACGAGCTTTATTGAATCAACTCTTTGATTCCAATTCATCTGGTACTCTTCTGTATTTATAGTTTTAATTACCATTGTAATAAAAGATACTGCACCATGAAGCGCCCCCTTTTGTATTTCTTATTTAGATTGGTCTTCCATCAGACTTGTAGCGGTGTCATTGAAGGACAGCAGCGATCTATTATTTGAAGATCTGGTGTATCTACTTTCAACTGCTGTTAGGACGCTATATCCATTGTCCTCTGCTTGAACTATTTCTGAACACGTGTGAGTGATTGAGTACGCCTGCTACATTGTATATATATATAATTTTTTTTATTTTTTATGGTTAGGAAACAAATATATATGGTTAATATTACTGTGTGAAAGCCTACCATGTACATACCATCACCAACTTCCTACCCTATACAGGTCTGAGAGGAATCTGAATCTTAGACCAAATATGGCGGTAGAAAGTGAATTATGTTCTAGTTTATATGTTTCAGATGCTGTGTCATACTTTCCAGTAGGCAAAAACGCAAGGAAACCATATGCTCATCATGCAACACCAGGTTCCTTGAACTAGCTAATCCAGGTATATTTACCTGGCCTGGGCAAATCCTGTAGATGGTGAAATTCTCCTGCATAATGGTGTCCAGCTGTCCAGTGAGTACAGTACCTTCCTTGGATTTTATAGCCTTTAACATGAGTCAGATGTCTTCCTCACTACAGAGGTTGTTTGGGAGTTGTTTAGGACATGCAAGCAAGGCCCTTCTCACCTTGCTCTTTTTCTAGAGCTCTCAGACTCTAAAGTCCTCATTGAAGTGCTTAAGGGCCATGGATCTAACTTTAATTATCTTGATTTACTAAAATATTCTGGTAGCTCTCATGGTTTTAGTAGCTGGTTTTAGTAGCCCACCAGAATCTTAGTCTGGCGAATTGGGGGAGCTTACTGCTTGTAGTCTCTCTTTCCTCAAGAGATGTCTGCTTTCCCATTTTGTAAGGTTAAGGTGTATATATAAAAATAGGTTCCCAAGGTACTCCAAAGTCAAGGAGAATTGGTCCAAATAGCTCCAGATGCACTTGCAGAACTTCATCCTGCGGGATGAGTTTCGTTAAAGTGCACCTGGTTTTGAATTCAACCATGTCTAGAGCTTCAAGAATAGACCATGGGCCTTGTGGTTTCAGCTGGCTGAAGAGCAAAATTAATCCCAAGATGGTTTCCAGAAAAGGGGGCTCAGTCGACTCTTAAGTCTGAAGGAAAGCAGAGTCTCTGATGCTTGTTCATGCACTTCTCTAAGACCAATGGGAACTCATCTACTTAATTTTATAGTGGTCTGGAGATTTCCCCTCCAAATTGGGGAGTTTATTGCCCTTTTTTTTTAAGGAGGTTAATGTCAACTTCTAGGGAAGAGTTCTGCACAGATATTTCTCTATGGATTTTTCTTGACAGAAGGTTATAAGACCATATTCTGAGTACATAATAGCCATGCTGTCGCACTAGACAATTGTTTTCCAACATATTTTCAGTAGGGTAAATGGCTCCTTCCAACCATCTAAAATCAGAAGTCCTAGAATTCCAGATGTTGAATGTTCAGTTTCAGGAAAATATCCCTTCAATTAGCAATAAACAAGATGCAGCCTCAGAGGTGTAGGAGGTGTTTGTGTGCAGTAGCTGACTAGTGGCTATAAGAATCTAGACTTTATGGCATACTGCAATCACTGAGCATCTGTCTAGGTTTTGTTCCAGATCAAGGGACCATCTAGCAACATGTGTGGGCGTGATATCATTCCAGTGGTTCAGCTGTCTGGCTTAGGCCTTTCTTGTCTTTTCAACCTTCCCAGTGATCCTGAATAAAGTTAAACAATAAGGAGTTCCTCTTATCTAACTCAAACCCAATTGGCCAGGGACTGTTTCTACACCAAGACCTTTCTCAATTCACTTTAACATCGTGGCTCTTAAATCCCAGATTTTTGAGCAAGTGGTTTGTCGGAGGTGGTAATTCAAACATGCTCAAAGCCTATAAGCCGGTGTCTGTTCAGATATACCACAGAATTTTGTGTGCTTGTATCCATTGGTGTGAAATGAAGAGCCAGATTTTCTAAACTGCCGGTTTGAAAAAGTGGAGATGTTGCCCATAGCAACAAATCAGATTCTAGCTCTCACTTTCCTATTACATACTAAAGAATGTCAGCTAGAATCTGATTGGTTGCCATGGGCAACATCTCCACTTTTCCAAACACGCAGCTTAGTAAATCTGGCACAAAGGGTTGTCACACCTACTTGCTTGATCTGGACTCTGGCCTTAGATTAGGATCTCAAATTCCTGGGGCTAGATTTACTAAAATGCAGAAAAGGAAATGTAGAGATATGTCCCATAGCAATCAATCAGATTCTAGCTGACATGCTCTAGTATGTAAGGAGTGCTAGAATTTGATTGGTTGCTATTGCCAACATCACCATATTTTCTTTTCCGTAGTTTAGTAAATCTAGTCCCAGGTATCAGCTCTCTTGGTTTATTATTAGCAGAAACCGGCTCTTCTTGCTGAAGTTCAAATTTTATTTTGACAAAAGGGTTTGTTACTCCCTTATCTCCCGGGGATCTTCAATTGATCTTATAGGCTCTCCAATCTTCTCCCTTTTTGGAAAGTAGATTTTCTTCAGGCATTTGCATCTGCTGGAAAAGTTTTGGAACTCAGCATGTTGTCTTGCTTCTCTTATTCTTCACCAGACTAGAACTGTCCTCTGTTAGCTTCCTATGTTTAAGAATAGGGTTGGGTCAGTGTTTCACATCATCAAGAAAATTGTCCTTCTGGACAGGCATTGTATTTGTTATGTTCTTACCAGGAGGCCCTGATAATCTTCACACCTATGTAGTTAGGTCCCTGCATATATATATTTATAGAACTGCCCAGATTAGGAAATCCAAGATGGTGGCAGGGGTCCTTCCTATATATTAGAGGGACCTGGTGCCATTATCTTGAATGTGGCAGGTAGGTGCTGAATGTAAGGTTCTGAATGCGGAGATGGTGGCAGCGGGTCCCTTCTCCGCTATCTAGCAGCACCCTGTTGATAAGTAATTGAGAAGGCAGTCATTTCCACATTCAGAACCTTATCTCTTAATTTAGCACCTTCCTGCCACATTGAAGATGACGGCGGCGGGTCCTTCCGATACACATGAGGAACCCCTGCCACCATCTTGGATGTGGCAGAAAGTTGTGGACTATGGAGGGAGGGAGCTGAACGTAGCAGCGGTGGTACTGGGATCTCTTTGCAGCCACCACTATGATGTAAGTAAAGTAAGTATTTACAGGGTGGGGGGAGGGAACTATTAAAATTGGTTTGTTTTTTGTTTTTTAAATTCGGAGCCTCACTAATGTGTGGACGCTACTGCGCATGCATATAACGGTGAGGAGCAGAATGACTTTTATATAGATAGTTGTACTTAATAATAGTCCATCTAGAACTCAACATTTATTTCATGGGAGGACTGTCAATAATGATAGTTATTTCAATTGCAAACACATGCTTGTGGTACCCTGGAATACTCCATCATAAATACTTAACCTTCCTTTGAAAATGAACCCTAGTGTATATTTTTATGGCAAAGAATTTAGATATGGTAGGTTTACCAGCTTTTCAACAAGATATTCCGGGCGCAGACCCCCCGCTCACGGAAAAAAACCTTGGAAATTACACATTATTTTTTCTTTTTCTTTTTTTTTTCTTTGCTTTAACATATATACAGTCCTATACAGGTGAAACTCGAAAAATTAGAATATCGTGCAAAAGTTCATATATTTCAGTAATTCAACTTAAAAGGTGAAACTGATATATTATATAGACTTATTACGTGCAAAGTGAGATATTTTATTTATTATTTGTTTTAATTTTTGTTTAAAATTTTACATGAAAAAAAAAAAAAAAGGTTCTTAAATACAGAAATGTCAACCCTCTGAAAAGTATAATCATCCATATATACTCAGTACTTTGTTTGGGCCCCTTTTGCATGAATTACTGCCTCAATGTGGCGTGGCATGGATGCTATCAGCCTGTGGCACTGCTGAGGTGGAATGGTTTATGGAAACATCACGCTGGACTTCAAGCATCTGGGATTGTGTGCCTCTCCATTCTTCCACCAGACTTTGGGACCTTGGTTTCCAAATGAGATGCAAACTTTGCTCTCATTGGAAAAGAGGACTTTGGACCACTAAGCAACAGACCAGTTCTTTCTTTCTTTAGCCCAGGTAAGATGCTTCTGATGTTGTTTTTTGTTCTGGAGCGGCTTGACAAGAGGAATACGACATTTGAAGTCCATTTAAAGGATCCGTCTGAGTGTGGTGGCTCTTGATGCACTAACTCCAGCTTCAGTCCACTCCTTGTGCAACTCCTCCACACTTTTGAAGGGCCTTTTCCTGACAATCCTCTCCAGGCTGCGGTCATCCCTGCTGCTTGTGCACCTTTTTCTTCCACACTTTGCTCTTCCACTTAACTTTCTATTAATGTGCTTTGATACAGCACTTTGAGAACATCGAACTTATTTTGCAATTTCCTC
>WWET01004710.1:16992-66349 GCA_011038615.1 Limnodynastes dumerilii | reverse complement strand
GCTCTTCCTCCAGGTATTTAAACTCCTGGAAGTTAAAATCAAACTCATTGTCATATGCAAGCAGCTTCTGCTCTTCTCCTTTCCTAAAATGACGTGCACGCAGGGTCTGTCCTGCTTGATGAGCATGAAGAAGAACTGCAAATACATTGATCCCATCCGGTTTTTCACTATTCAGAGCCTGTAAAGAAAGAAATCCATATTACACTATTCTACAGATGTGTTTATTCCTATTGTGTAACACATATTTCACTTAATCTTCTGTCAAAGATGGGACAAGAGACTTTTGTTTGAAGCCTCAAAGTGACAAACTCACCAAGTATTTGAATGACATTGGTCATAAACAGAACACATCCCTTATTGTCAAAGGACAAAATACTTTACATATGACTCACATCTGGCCCATTGCAGAGGAGACTTCCTGCTTAGCTCACAGACATTTTTTTGTTTTACTTCATGGTTTCAAAACTCCATCAATTAAACAAACTGGCAAAGTTGTGGTGAGGATTCATGTGCAAAACCTTGTTCAAAATTTCCTATAAACATTGATTCTATGTAAACTGTCCTTGTGGAATTCAGCTGTACCATAAATAGTAAAAATGTAAATCAAGTTAAGTAATATTGTAGTGCAAAAAATAATACCAGTATCACAAAACAATCAAATAAGACATTGTTGCAACATGTATGCACTGAATTATAGCAGTCCATATCCACCGTGTTTTTACTTCTCATAAACTGCCATATGGAATCAGGAATGTCATCACTGTTGGGTAGTTACAGATATCACTTTTCTCTGTGCTCTCAAGAGACACAAATAAAGAAAAAAAATAACGAGGAACAGACAGAAAAGAAAAGAAGACAGTTTGGAAAGTAAATAATCACTGTAAATGAGAGGGGATAGAGGGGAAAGAATATTAACATTAATTATACTTAAGCAGATAGAATAGGGGTTATAAGAGAAGTGTAGGGATGTACTGTAATACAGGGTACATACTGAAGGTTTTAGATCCAACAATGTCTATTTTTTTTATTTTAATTCAAATAGTATTTAAGCAATTGTTAGATCAATAAACATATAAAGGGCCAGATCCAGACTTAAGATCGTTTTCCGTATGCAAGCGTACCCGTGTTATACGCTACTAAGTATAATGCACTCCCCCTGGCTCGCCCCTCGCATGCACGTAATTTAGCTGACTCATGTGTTCAGAACCCTACCTTAACTTTTCCTTGCTTATCTCTGGTCATATGCATCACCTTGTCATACGTAAGTGTTTAACCCAGCCCATACTGTACAATTTAAATGCCTCCCTCCTCCCACAATGCGTATAATGAGCTTGCAAAGGGATGTCACGCCCTTTCATGCGGAGTTACGTACAAGTTACGTACGATCAGAGTTACAATGCGAAACATCTGCCGCGTGCATGCGCAATGCGTTACCATAGCCTGATTTACACAAGCAGCATGCGGAAATTAGCTGTTGTTATTAAGTCTGGATCTGGGCCAAAGCCTGCAACTAATAAGTATAAATTGCTTATGGCCCTTCAAACCCTTCTCTCCACCGATCCTTACAGTCTCTCTCTCTTCTTTGTCTCTCCCCTGTTCTATGCTTAAAGCATATATATATAATATATATTTCCACACTGCCGATTATCGTTACAATCGATAGATAGCTTCAAAATCTTTCAGTGTGTGTTGTGAAACGATGCTGCAGAATTGGTGGGTTGCTGCGCCAAATTGTGGGGTTTCGTTTTTAGGAGCTTTTTAATAGCTCAGTGATGTCCCGGTGTCTGATGAAAATGCCAGTGTGTACTGACACAGTTGTCATTCTTAATTAAAGTGCCACCTTTTGGGCGAGCATATCATTGCAGCAAATATTTTTGAATGATATGCGTTAAACGATCCAGAGCAAACTAGAGAGTAATGTGGACAGTAGACATTGTTGGATCTGTATTTAAAATTTCAGTTATGTGGAGGACGACAGCCTGGCGGGGATCCAGTAGCTCTAGCTTTTAGTGGATCTGGCAGGAGCCCTATGGGATGGCCACAAACAACGTCCCAGTGGAGAGTGGGGCAGAAAGCAGAAGAAGATGTTGAGAGATGGAGAGAGACCCTTGTCTCAAGTGAAGAAGAAGGAGAGTGGGGCTGTAAAAGTTAGAAGAGCCATGGGAGCACATAAGAAAAATTACAGCTGGACCACCAGGATATGAGATCTGAAACACTTGGGAACACTAGTGATCCCTATATGAGCTGGTGGTTGGTACTGAAATGGACACATGTAGATACTTGTGTTTGTCTTGCATAATGTTAGAAACTGTCAGATTAATTCTGCAGTGTTGGCTTTGAGGGCTGAAATACTGTGTGCATTGTTGTGAAAAATATGAATTAAGATCTCCCTAGCTAGCCTGTACACTTTGCTTAATTGACAAAAACCAGACACTGTGGAAACCACTGAATTAACACTGCAGGACCCAGGTGAATTATACACTGCGGTATCTGTTGGATTAACTCTACAGTAATGGGAAATTAACCTTGCACGCTAACTGTGATTTATCCCTGCCACAAGCAGTAAATTAACCCACAGTACCCAGCAAAATAACCCTGCAGCACTTGGGAAATTAACTTTGCAACATCTGGTGAATTAACCCCTCTGTAATTATTTATTGCCCTTTGTCTCTGTACCGCTAAAGTTTAATATATTGTGGCTGTAGTTATTCTGCTGTTGTTTCTCTGTTAATTTGTTAGATGGCTTTGGATTTTACGCCCAGGTTCCACAACAAGGTCATTTTGCACTGTATTTTGTAGATTGGAATTATGGTGCAGCAGGTGCTCTGGCATATTGCGCAAGTTGTGGCATGAGCTTAATCCAGGAGGGTAAGTGTAGAGCGTGGAGGCAGATAGCTGGCTACACAGCATCAGGAGACAATTGACATACATGATGAGTAGAGGTAGCGGTTATCAATTTTACACGAGCCCCCACCGGTGGTGGGTAAGGTGTGATGGCATAATTGGCAAGTTCTGTTGATCACATGCTCAGTCCCTGTTCCGCAGGCCAGATCAAACCCAAGCCTTTTTTCCACTGCAGAGAGGGCAGCTGCTCTTCCACCCGGAAATGGTTCCTTCCTGTTTTACGGTGAGGTTCCATACACTAACCAGTTTCTCTTCTGGGCTTTCAAATCAACTGTCACCCTCCTAGAGAGAAGTGTTTATCACCTGTACTCGAGGGACATTGTCGCAAAGCTATCGCCAGCGAAACATTCTAGTGAGGCATTATTCCTTTAAAAGCTTTACAAATATACTGATTAGAGGCAGAGAACAAATTTTTATCTTGCTTTATCTTGCGGTCTTTAAGACCACGTATACGCAATCTACATTTCAACAAGTAACGTAGATTACGTTACAGAATTACTGCGCATGCGCAGTTGAACATACCCGAAAACTCAGCCGCATTTGCAATGCGGCCGGAGCTCTGCATATGGCCCAATGTCTTTTGGAGATAAGCTACTAGAAAGGGAAGTTAGGGTTAACTGCAAAAGGGTAAGGTTAGGGTTAGGCTTCAGAGAAGGTTAGGGATAGAGGGCCGTATGCAGAGCTCCGGCCGCATTGCATTTGCGGCCGGAGTTTTCAGAAAAGTGCTACAGCACATGCGCAGTAATTTTGTAATGTAATCTACGTTACTTCTTGTAATGTCACATATAAGACCACGTATACGCAATCTACATTGCAAGAAGTAACGTAGATTACATAACAAAATTACTGCACATGCGCAGTAACACATTGCTGAAAAGTTCTGCATACGGCACATACACACACATACATAATCGAGATACGGCACTCCACTAGTAATAGTTAACTTGCTCAGGTGCACAGCAAGGAAATGTTGTTAGAATACAAATTGTGATGAAGGCACTCATTTGTACAATAGAGGACACCAAGTTCTTAATAAAAAGTTTACTTGTATATAAACATTTTTAAATGCCTCTCGTTGTTTATTTAATAACCTTGTATATTGTTGTAGAACTAAATATATCTTACCGGAGACTGTCTGAGAATGACTCCACTCCATATTTAGAGATACCGTATCCTCCTGCAGAGGTAGTTACGCTCTGCATACAGCCCAGACTGTGGAGAGGGGAAGGTTAGGGTTAGGCCAGGGAGGGAGGAAGGTTAATGTAAGGCTGCAGAGAGGGGAAGGTTAGGGATACACTCGGTGTGGGTTGGCAGTCATAATGACCCTTTTCCGAAAGGGCAATTTTCTACCAGGCAATTCCAAATTGGTTCTGCATTTAATTGCTCCAGCCCCATCAAGGAAAAGCAACTGAGGTTCTCCAAGACGAATCCACAGCAGTGAGAGGTGAGTATTTCTCCAACCCCAACCCTTATCCTAATCCACACCCTATCTCTCCCCTACCATTACCCTAACCCTAACCGTCTACTCCCCACAGCCATACTCTAAGACTAGCTTCCCCACAGCCTGACCCTTAGACTCACTTTCCCGCAGTTTAATCCTAAAACTCCCTTACCTACACCTGACCTTAAGACTCCCTTCCCTGCAGCCTGACCCTAAGACACCCCTCCCCGCAGCCAAATCCTATGACTCCCCATATACTCCCCTGGTACACTAACCTGTCCTGTACAGTCTGCGACTGGTCTGCTGTGGTGCGACAGGTCTGCAGCGGCGGTTTCGGAAAAAATAAATATGATGTTATGCCGAAAAATACATTTGGCATACTTACCCATTCATTAGTAAAAGTTTCTTATTTTTTAAATAGAAACAGCCAAAAATAAGCCTTTAGCTGTCTATATTTTGAAAATAGAATTTTCTTTGTGGAGAATGCATCCCGTTACACTGTGGAGAGGGGAAGGTTAGGATTAGGCTGCAGGAAACTTAGGGTTAGGGTTAGGTTACAGGAATGGGGTAGTTAGGGTTAAGATGAAAACTTACCTATTGACATTGGAATCTTGGGAGCCCCAGTACAGTCACTATTTGTTGCTTCACAGCTGCAAGATGATCTGTCGGAATATAGATTATCGAAGCAGCGAACTACATCCAGTAACTCTCACACAACTTTTGCAGTTGTCAACAAAACCAATATATTAAAACACTTTGTTGGCACACACACCTCTTCCAAACATTCCATCGTGCAGTGTCCTTCAGAGCTGAATGCAGGCATGCCTGGTGGGATCATGTGATATAAGCTGACCCATATGCCTGTTTCTAAAACACCAGCATCATATTTTCTTGTGTGGGGAGTATAATACATTTTAATTCCTGAATTATCTATTAAACCTACAAAGACAAAAAGAATATTAAAAAAAATGACAACAAAAAACTACAACAGAAAATTCCTGACCGTACAGTACTCCCACTTGAGTAAAACCTCAATAAGAATATTGTATTACAATTAAAAGTAATATTGAAAGAGAGTGAAAGAGATGGAATTGCAGTCTGATAGCAAAAAGTGTGTTTATGTGCTTCTAAAGCTGGTTCCAGACTAGAGCAAGTAATGGTCCAATTTTCCAATTATCAGGAGATCACATCTATAATCGCTGTAATGTGTAGGCAAGATTTATTTGAATACCTCCGTACGGACTCATAAGTGCCATAAGGTATGTAAAAACAGGGGGTGAGATGAGGTCTGGAAGAGTTAGTTAGGTGCGGATCTGCCCGCACATAACTCATTCAGGTCCTAAATCTTGAGATGTGACCAAATCAGTCTGTAGGTATAGATATAATATTAGTAGCTTCAGTTGAGCCCCTTATTTTAGATACTATAGATTGCTACACGATAGAATTTGGAGATAAATCTCAATCTAAAATACTATATACAAAGGTACATCTAGCTCATGACTGCATCTTTTACTTACAACACATATTAGGCTGATCATTTATTAAAATGTAAGTAGTATTTGTTTAAATAGCATGGGATTAGAACCTATTGCATTAATGACACCATAACCACTTCTACTTATGCCTGTGGTCAAGAAAAATGGCAATATAACAATGCGTTTTAGATGCTGCAGGTTATAATTAATTGCCTAAAGTAAATAAATCAGTTATCATTAAAATATAGAGGAACCATATAATAACCATATATAATAACTTTTAGGGCATGAAATAGTACATAGACGGATCAGGCCTTGCACGCGCTTTTTTTGAGTTTGCTTCCTTTCTGCACATGCTCAATGCTAAAAATCACTACGCTTACACCTTATGTGTACGTTTAGACTCTGGATCAAATTCGATGTGTTCGTCTGTTGCATAATATCTCATAAGGGTTAAGGGAGTCTATAAATTCAAACCACAGTATCACAATATGTTTCTATATCAGGGTTGCCAACTCTCCTGGAATATCCGGGAGACTTCCAAAATTTGGGCGGTTCTCAGAGTATCTCGTTAGAGCCGGTAAAGCTCCCGCAAGTCTTGACCAGCAATCAATATCTATTGTAAGCCCTAGAGTTGCTAGGGATGGGCGGGACTTGATGATGTCATCAAACCAGCCTATCCCCTGGAATACTAGAGATTACAGAAGTGATTGACAGGGGCTGGGCTTAATGATGTGATTTGCATAATTTGCATCATTAAGCCCAGCCCACTTGCAGAAATCTATGGCTTCCCTTTGGGTTCTCCCGGAGGGAAGCTTTAAAACTGTTGGCAACCCTGTTCTCTATGTTGTATACCTGATATACTGTACAGTATGCATAAATCTGGCTGTGGGAAAACACTGCACATGCGCGTGGCAGATGTTACTCATCATAACTCTGACCGTATGTATCTTGTACGTAACTCCGTATGATAGGGCGTGACATCCTACGCAAGCCGATTATATGCATTGTGGGAGCCATTTAAATTGTACAGTAAGGGCTGGGTTAGGCCCTTATGTACAACAAGGCATTATGTATGACCAAACACACGCAAGGAAAAATGAATGTAGGGTTCTCACCTCACACGCTAGCTAAGTTACGTGTGTGCGAGGTGAGTGCCAGGGGCAGTGCATTATACTTAGTAGGTTATTACATTAACTATAGATAAAATATCAATCAATTTTATATTTGTTTGTTAACATTTTTACATGATCTTTTAGTTATATTTAAAGATTATGCTTTTAACATCCTCCAGGCAGATTACAAAACACAAATCTTGTTAGAAGTCCTGTCATCTCTTTAACATGCCCCAAGGAACATGTCTATCAGTTCTAATTACTAAACCATCTCATGGATATTTTATGTTACTCATCATCTAAAAATGTCTCACTACAACCTTTCCACTGGTATAGCATAATATTATCTTATCTGTCATGACATTCACAACTGTGACATATCCATACAATATATGAGTACATAGCTACAACACACCTAACCAAAGAATTGTTCCCTTTAGTGTGTCATAATAACTATGCTTTGCAATGCTAAACTATTATGCCTATGATATGCAAAAGTATGCAGTGCCATATTAATTAGTTCATTGAAGAATTAATTAGTGTGAATGGTTTGAAAGAGCAGAAATCTATGCTGTGTTATGATACTTTACTGTATAATTAGAGGCTTGTGTGTTTCATTTGAGACAATAGTGTTTGCAGCTGGAGGGTATTTGTAACCTGGTGTGTTCTGCTGCAAGACCTCATCATTACTACCACTATTACTGTTTATTGGTCCTGCTAAGGTTTGTAAGAACAATAAACCATCTACCTTCTTCCAAGATATGCGCTTGCTATATCTTGTAACTAACAGATGAGTTAAACTTTAATGTGTTTCCTGGATGTCCTGAGTTAAATCCATCTTTCTATGACCTATGTCCTGCCAGCTACCTGCTGCCCTAAACCATAAGAAACAGATCAGGGGTACATTCACAAGGGGAGTGCAGCAGCCATATCAGCCAACATCCAGCATAGAAGTTCCAGGTGCCTGTGAAGGAGCCCGGTGGTGGCAGTAGCTTACTGCAAGAAGGAACCCCTATATCCAAGGTGTAGGAGCTATATTGAAATAAATCAGTATGAGTTTTATACTGTGGCTACTAGTGCAACCTAACAGGACAATGGTCGAGATCTATATAATCTTGTAAGAACTGGTGGCCAGCCACAATTGTAACAATAATAATTAGATGATTTTACTTTACCTTCTTGGTGTGAGGGATTATCATAATGAACTTCCATAAGAACATATGTTGGGTCTGATGGTGTGCCAATTGACAGGCCAACATGCGGGGGATATGTAAACCCCTGTAATAAGCACAATGGTCAATAAGAATATTTCAAAATAAATAGATTGCAAATAATAAATAAGGAAGGAGTTTTAAAGTATCCTTTGGGTGGAAAACAAGAAAAAATGAAGCATGGGAGAAAGGACGAATAGGACCTAGATTTAGGGGAGATAGAATAATAATGGAGATGTTTGGAGGGGATTACAAAATAAGAACAGATGTGGAAAGGAGTAAGGAAGGGGGAGGAAGAGAGGAAGATATACAGGAAGGGAATAGGAATAGAAGTGAAAAAAGAGGGTTTTTGGAATACATGTAGCTTTTTTGTTCATTTTAATTATCCTAAGATGTACAATGAAATAGAAAGTGTACATTTCAGCATAGTAACGCAATACAATGATATAAAAGATTGTGGTACATACCTCCCCACCAATAGCCCAAGCATAAAGAACAGTTTCACATGTCAGAAAGATATCTGGCATATTGGGATGGTAACATTCATGCCCATATTCTAGTACATTGTCGCCAGCATCTCTATTGCACTCATACAGCAATATATGGTGCACTAGACTCTCATGACCTCTTTGTATCAATGGTTCAACCTAGAGAAACAAATATGTGTTTTTTAGTTGCCATTATCATTATAAAGTAATGCTGACACATCCAGGGATATTTGATTGCAGCATGCACTGTGTATAGCCATTGAGAACCTAACTGGAGGTCTTATATTTTCCATTGCCCTGACTTCATCCCCTCAATGGCTTTGCAGGTTGCAATTATATATACCACATTATTTAACATATTATATTTCTTCCATGGTGATTAATACAAATTAGCTATTGGAACATCAGTATACAAATTACAAAATTAAGAGTTTCTACAGATTGAAGCAGGTAAGAAATGTAAACCCAAGATTTAGGTACAGACATGACATAACGGAACATGTTGTGTGTTAACTATAGAAGTTAATATGCAATTAAATTATAGAATAATATGCAAAAAAATCAAGATAAATCCCAGCTTTCACAATAAAGTTTCTATACACAGACAAACGTGCCATGAAAATTTTGTGTTATGGATGGTCAATTTACACCTGCCCAGTATAAAATATGAAACCACATATATATTTGTAAGGTAACGCTGAAGGGGGTGTTTATTGATTGCTAGTATAGGAAATGCAGGAATTTTTCATTACCAAGCTCCAAACGCAACAGGACTGGAAGTCTGAATCTGGTCCCTTGACACTAAAGCACACACTGGGATCAATTTTTGATTAGGAGCTTTGAAAGGTTCAAATTAAACACAGACTGTTTCAAAATATTTTTTAGCATCTTTGGACAGTATACACTGGTGAGATATCTGGTGAAATGGACTTTTGGGTGATGGAACGATTATCTTTTTAAAAGAGCCCCAGTGTGTACCCAGCCTAAGGATGCGGGGAGAGCATGTAGTGTAGAAGGGGAGTCTTAGGGTTAGGCTGCGGGAGGAGATGGAGCTTAGAAGGAAAGTCTTAGGGTTAGGCTGTGGGGAGGGGATGGAACATAAAAGGAGAAGCTTAGGGTCAGGTGGCGGGGAATGGAGGGTTAGGGTTAGGGTAATGGAAGGGGAGAGTTAGGGTGAGCATTAGGATAAGGGTTGGGGAAACGCTGACCAGTGTGTCGAAAAATGGCCCTGTCTTAAAAGGGCCATTCTCAGTGGCGAACAAAACCCATGGTACACATGGTGGATGGCCCAGCCCCCTTTTGGAGGCTGAATTCTGTATGAAATGCAACAATGGGCAACTGCATTCCATTGTGGAAATAGAGCACATAAGTCCCCTTATTGAGGATCAGGTCCAGTGTAACTAATCAGCAATAGCAGTCTGAAGAAACAAATCTAGATGGCAGGGAAACTTCCATTTCCTGATTCAATTGCCTACATATATGTTTGCTTGCCCTTCAAGTGCCATTTTGTGGTCCTTTAAACAGTCACCTGGTTTTGACATTATTTTTACCAGTAACTGTACATTTTTACTGTCCTGTCTATTGAGCCTGTTGAGCCTATTGTCTGTTGGCCTAAGTGAAGATTATTTATCCCAAACATTTCCAGGCATAATTTGGCAATGCTATTTTTTTCCTGATTTTGATATCTTCATTGGTTGGAATATGTAAAAAATCCACATTTTTTAAATTACATTATGTAATAAACATAATCAAGTGATATAAAGAACAATTCCATTCGAAACTATGCCCTCTTTGTGAACTGTACATATTTATCCAAAGACTACTTTCAGAACGCAATAGGACACCGTCAAAGTTAATATCTAAAGCCTTTAATACTGGTGCTTGCAACTACATCAGCTATCCAAAAACAGACATATCTTTGTTTGAATTCTCTTGATGTGTATCTTTTAAGTCTCTCAAATGTCTGCTAGTCAATTGATGTTATAACAAAGTCTTTCATTTACTTTTTCATTTTAACCCTTTCATTAGGATTGTCAGTGGGATTATGTTGCTATGAAAAGCGGATTAGTTGCAGGCTATTCTTTTATACTTAAATTATTCTGTTGATATAACAATAATTTTATTTTTTTTGATCAGTATTTATTGCAAATTTTTTAAGTGTTTCCAGAACATAATAATTTGACTTGAATTATAATGAACACATGCAATGTGCAATGTTGTTTCCACACATGCATGATATAATACAGTGCTGTGGACAGGGCCGCTATCAGGGGGGACCGCTGGGACTTTGTTCCCGGGTCCAGAGTGAGAGGGGGGCAAGCCGATATTCACCTTATCTCTCCAGCAGAAGGTACCATCGATAGTTGCTGCTGGAGAGTTTTAGAAGACTGCAGAACAGCCGGCCGCTGCACAGGGAATCATAACTGCAGGTCTGGTGACATCACATAGATGGCAGGGAATCGTGGTCCGTGGCCTGGGTCCCAAAAATCTTGGTGGCAGCCCTGGCTGTGGAGCACACATTACACCAAGCTGTACTAACAGAAACATAAATACCATGGACTGGACCCAGTAAAATGCTCATTTTCTACACACAATACATGATGGGAAAGTTGCCCTTCCCATGCACAGTACCACTGTTATGCAAGAAAGTCCTGGACATATGGAACAGGGTATTTAAATTGCATAGTAAGATCTGGGTTTATCTTCTACACACGATTGTCTTGTGGGCACCCCACTACTTATGTGAGGACACCCAGCTGCCATCTGTAAAATCTAGATACAGTATGGTGTGGCAGTAGCGGTGATGGCTATCCTCTGCATATACACATAGTTACACCGTTAGGAAAATAAAGCAGGACCATGTTTAGCTCATCGCCTTTTGATTTGCAACTGATCACTTCCTCATTTACAGAGTAATCCACTGTTTAGTTTCAGTTAATTATTTCATGAATATTTCATGAATGTTGTTTAGAATTTGATGAGTGTTTCTGATTTTGCTTTCATTGTAGTTTTCGTGTCCATAACAGATCATAATGTGTGCAGCTGTGCCAATATGCACTGTGTCCACATTGAGAACATCAGAATTCCCACAGAGGAAACTGGGCTTCCGCCAACTCGAGGCCAAGTGCCAAAGTTTACTAAGCTTTCTCTGTGCGCATCCACTACTAAGCACACACAATCAAAAGAACAGCAGTTTATCCTATAATAATTCATTAAGCTTATTAAAATAATACACTTTCATGTCTCCACAATGAATACATCTGGCTATAAACAAAGTCACATGGGACCAGATCCAGACCCCTGCACACTTTCCATACGTTTGGGGGTCTGAAAGTCTGCATGGAAGAGGGGAGTGAACTCCCCCTGTCACTCCCCTTTCTCATGCTGAGTTTTAGTGACTTACGCTGTCATAAGGCAGTCTTAAGTAACACAAATGAATCAGCAGTCCGTCCAACCGCTGATCCACTCTTTGGGCCAGATCCAGACCTAAGTGCACTTTAAGTACGATCTCGTAGTGTATTTATACTATCGTAAGTACTATGCACTCCCCTCAGTCGCTCATAATTTAGCTGCTTTACGACTACCAAACCCTACCTTAACTTTTCCTAGCATAACCGCGGTCGTACGTAGCGTTCTGACTGTCGTAACTGCCTAACTCAGCCCATACTGTAAAATTTAACTCCCTTCCTCAGCCTCAGAAATTGTTAGGACCTACCAGAGTTACGATGCGTAACATAACTGTTGTACTTAGTTCTGGATCTGGCCCTTAGTCCTTATTCCCACCCTTACTGTACAATTATAATACTGGCGCAGCCCCATTCCCTGCATCTGTTCCTTCCCTCTGAGATCTCCCAGAGGAAAGATATAGAAAATAGGCAATTCTGTTATAAATTCATTTTAACAATCATTAATTTGAGCAACAATACTTCTGTTGTAGGTTTGGACCACATTAGGACAAAGACAATGCACCGTCATCTGATCCTCATTAAATGCTTGTGTGTAGTATGAGAGTGAACTCAATAAAGCACTCAGATGATGAGCGCTAGTGGAAAGGGGAAAGGGGAATTGTACTATAGTTTTAAATAAAGACTGTGGGCCCGATTCAATTACCTAAAAATCGTTCACCGGCGTATTTTGAACGCAATTTAAAACATTTTTTTTCCCCCTATTCAATTATTTTTTTGCGTTAAAAATACGCCGTTTTTTTACCGATAGCGTTAATTAAAAATCCGCCCCTATGAGAGGGGTGGATTTTTAACGCTGCACTATCTGCGTAACATAACTGTTGTACTTAGTTCTGGATCTGGCCCTTAGTCCTTATTCCCACCCTTACTGTACAATTATAATACTGGCGCAGCCCCATTCCCTGCATCTTTTTGTTCTTTAATAGGTGCAAGCGCAGCATTTTTTGCACTGCTTGTGTATAGTATGAGAGTGAACTCAATAAAGCACTCAGATGATGAGCGCTAGTGGAAAGGGGAAAGGAGAATTGTACTATAGTTTTAAATAAAGACTGTGGGTCTTTTTCTTTGTAACTGCATGAAGATCAGCGTACAGGTTTTTGTTCACTTCCTCAAGATATCATACACCAACTCAACTCAAGGCTAGTGGAAGCCTGATGGAAGAGGTAGGACTGGATGGTGAGTATGCAAGTTGGGGGGAGGGAGGTGCTTGTACAGTTGTACAGTACAGGCTTGGCCAATCCCTTATATTTAATCCAGGTTTCCGTTTCCATTTTATGAGGGGATGATGTGGAAATATTAAGATAGGGTCCTGTGATAGTATATACCTTGCGTGCCAGGGGAATGGCCTCCTCTAGCACAAATAAGGCATAGAATACAGAACAGATCTGACTTTCAAAATCTGGATCTGGTCCATTATAACTCACTGACCACATGTACTGCCTTACAGACCTGCCACACAGCTGTTAGAATAAGTCAGACCAATAAAAGAATAAATCAAGTTTTCAATTATGGCGCATTATACTATTTTACTATTTAATTGTTTTTAATTTTAAATATTACGTTTTTGTATTTTTTTGTAAGAGCATTGCATTGCTGCATATATATTTATATATTACTGCAGAAACGGCACTCCACCACATCAATCAGCTGCTTGCTGAGGTGCAATCATGGGGAATAGAATATCTGTGGAAATTATGCACTCTCGGACCTCCATATAACCAATTCAGCAGATGTTTATTGCACCAACATTTCAGAGGTCATATATATATAAGTTTCTTTAGTTTCAAGAGTATTCATGTTTTCCATTTATTTTTATTTTTAAAATATTTATAAGAAGTGAACAACACAATACATAGTATTATAGTAATATACATAATACAGCATAATACATAGTAATACAACATAATACATAGTACATTCCTGTCAGTAAGGGAGCCACTAGTAGAAAGCATTGTCTAACATGCCAGCTGCTAACAGCTTAGTAGCTGATCCAGAGCTGCACTTACTGTACATCTACTTTTTAGCTGTGAGTTTCCCTGCACCAGTTAAGGGACGGTGTAAGTGTCAGATGATGATTTTCCATAAGGACAATCGACGATTGTGAATGAACCTATCACCTTCTTTTAACAAATGCATAGTTAATAACATGAGCCCACTTACGCACACAAAGGGCCTGATCCAGAGCTACGCTGGCCCACTGGCCGTAAGTACACACAGTTACCCTAACTTCAGCTGGCGTAACTGTATGTAACTACGCTCACACAGGAGCGTAGAGTGTCTAACCCAGCCCTCCCCTCCTAATTACCCTCCCTCCCCTCGCCCAGCTACTACGCTGTAGTTACGGAGCTGCCCCTCCCTTCGTCCGTAACTATGCTGTAGTTACGGACGCTAGATCCTTGGCTCACATGCGCATATCTGCTGTTCTTACGCATACGGTCGCCGTAAAAGCCCCAAAGTGTGTAAGTGAGCTCTGTGAACTGGATGCATCCTCCAGATGTTACGTTAGATTCACTAACGTAACTTCTATCGTACATAACTAAGTAAAAAGGGACTGTGCTTCCCCTCCACCTGCAGAGTCACTTAAATTTTACAGTATGGGTTGGGCATCCCATTTATGAGCAGATCATAGAAACATAGAAAGTGATGGCAGATAAGAGCCACATGGCCCATCCAGTCTGCCCAGTTGTTTATTTAAAACGATACTGTCCCTAGGATATCCTTATATTTATCCCAAGCATGTTTAAATTGTTCTACTGTGTTATCCTCATCCACCTCAGACGGGAAATTATTCCACTTATCTATCACCCTTTCAGTGATGTTAAATACTGCGCACCAATGATTTATAAAGGGGCATCACTACTTCTCTGCTGCAGGTTTTGTTTATAGCGCTTTTTAAGATTCCTACCCCTATTTTAGAGTCCAAATTTTATTATGTTAATAACTGCAGTCTGGTTGGTACTCAGGACTTTTACTATTAACCAGTGGCAGTAAAACCCAAAGTCCACAAATTATTTTCACGTGGCTAGTGTCAGTAGTGTCCTGTGGTATATTGAGGGAAAGCTGCAACATATTCAGCACTGTGTCATAACCCTGCCTTACAGCTGTCAGGTGTCAAGTGTGGTGCTGTTTTGTTCTTGCAACCATATTATAAACCATGAAGCAGGGTTGATAGTAGACCTTACTTCATGGCTTATAATATGGTTGCAAGAACAAATGAGCTCACTTTGTGATATCACTAGATACAGGATAATACAAAGTGAAATGACATTACTTAGGAAGCATCTAATATCCTCAGTAAAAGAATGACATAACTAGCACACCTATACTGTATATACTGCATACAGTGCTCAAACATTTACCTGTCTATATAGCGGGTAAATAAGCTGAAGGCTAACCTTGTTCTTATTCATTACTAATGTCCATTTTGGACAACATTTGCTCCAAGGAACCTTAGGACTTCAGGACCTCATTCTACCCAAAGCAGATATGTTATTTCTAAGGACAGGATGAACCTGGAGCTCATTTAGTTGCAGCTGAACAAGGTCAGAACTAAGCTTGAAGCAGTATGTGTGTATTATGTATGTTCTAGCAATGTGAATACGCTACTGGCTAGGTAAAGATGCATTTTGGTAAGTCAGATAGAAAAAAAATGCCTCTTTTGTTAGTTTATTCCTCTTAATCCCTGCCTTGTTTTTGTGCTGTCAGTGTCAAGGTTATCACTTTCCTGAATTGTTGATATTTTTTTTATTATTGTTTTGTACATATTAAGTTTAAAATCTTTTTAAACTAAGTTATGAATCGGTAATGGCTAAACAGAGCAGTGAATTAACCATTTGTCAGTAAAACCACAAAATATAAGACATTAAACAGACTCATTTTCATTTTAAAACGTATTTTTTTTAATACAAAATCCATTACCAGATCATTTTGTGCGACTAGTTTATGGATTTTGTGTAATTCTCCTTCCCTATCCTTTAGTTAACATCTGCACTCTTAATTAGTTTCAGTACATTCTAAATCCCTAACTCCAATGCTGAATAACTGATGTTTCTTCAGTTCCATTTCACATAAGTGAATTGAGGCACTCGCAATTTCTGGGTGCTTCGCCAAGAGGGACAACATTTCCCGTCAGTATTTTGACAAATACCACAATTTCATACTAAAAAGCAGGAGACTGTTTGCTCCACCTTGGAAAAAGTCATGCAGAGACTCACGATTAGACTTGCAATTTTCAAGAACATCCTGTAATTAGACATGGAAGATTTGTACACAAATTGCAATGATTTGCATTCAGAGTGAAAATAAAACCACATGCTGTGTTATATAATGTGTCAATCTACTTTAGATACTTTACCATTTGTATGCTACAGTTGTATGTCCCTTAAGATTAACTGAGGGTTAAACACCAAAGTTTGACTAATATTTTTGGGTTGCACAAAGATTATGGTATGGGGAAAGGCAACCAATGAAGTTAAAGGAAGAAGGAAGGGTAGGTCAATGATTGGAGGACTGGTATATAAAGAATGAAAAAGGGGAGTTCCCTCTTATCCTCAAGAAACAGGAGAAGTAACAGGAGCTTAAAGTTTAATTTGCCCACTCTCCTTGCCCTAGTAATGATCCACACTTGAGAAGTCACCCCACTGTTGCATGTAAAGTGGGGTGTCTGAAGAGGAGGGCAATGTGCCCTTCGGTACATCTCTCACATGTAACACCTATTGTATGGAACTTAGTTCCATGCGATGAAAATTAAGAAGAAAGGGGTGGGTCTTTCCCTCCTCCTGTCAAGGTGGGCGGGGGAAGTATTTAAATTTAGCAGTAGACGAGTGAATCAGGGGTTGGAAGGACCGCTGTATCGCTCGTATGACTTAAGGCTGCCTTAAGCCTAGTACTCGAGTGCTAAAAAAAAAAAAAAAGTGCTAAAAAATTCTACATTTAACTTACCTTTGCTGTCCCTCCGGCGGTCCCTGCGTCTGTGTCTGGCTCTCTTCCCCGCAGCTTTGCCTCCGGCTGTCTCCCCGCGGTGCGTGCTGCACAATGACGTTGTGGTGACCTTAGGTCACCCAACGTCATTGTGTAGCACGTGATGCGAGGGAGAGAGCCGGAGGCAGAGCTGTGGGGAAGAGAGCCAGACACAGACGCAGGGACCGCCGGAGGGACAGCAAAGGTAAGTTAAATGTAGAATTTTTTAGCACTCCAATATAAGCCGAGAGGGGCTTTTTCAGCATAAAAAATGTGCTGAAAAACTCAGCTTATACTCGAGTATATACGGTACATATAGATTATATAGAGAATCAGCGTTGACAGTCACATTAATATTACATTTGCAATTTTAGTTTCAAAACCAATACTAGCAATTCAACATCAATGGAATTATTATTTTGCAGTATTGTACAGTGAACCAATAATAATAATTCACTAATAATAACGTTCACATTTCACTTAAAAGCTGCACATTAAATCAACATTACAATTTCTATAATGTGTAAATATAACAATTATACCATTAGGTTCAATTACTATTTCATAAATATTATCCTATAACTGTCTAAACTGATACAGATAAATTAACTCTATTTTATTCCTATCAATTCTCTAAATCCTAAATGGCCATTAAAGTATTTTTAACTTTTAATCCAAAATTTGTAATAATCCCTTTACATGAGGAAAGGTATCATTTGATTAAGCATTGGTTTAAGCATAACATTCACCATATTCATCAGAGTAAACAAGGGAAGAATGGGTTTTGCAAAAAGAACAGTTTCATTGTGGTCAGAAAGTTATCCTCTACACTCAATTAATCTCAGCTTTTTCCACCTTTCTCTTCAGTTTTCCCTTTTAGTCGTTTTCTCAGTCTCAAATTAAGTGCCTTCTACCCTTGTACCCTGTCTCTCCAGCCAACTCGTTAACGTTTTCTCAGTCAACCACTCCAACTCCTATATATATTCTCTGTGCCAACTCTTTCAGGCTTTCCTCTCCTGACAACACAGCTGATTTCTCTACTCCAATACTCTTTCTGATACCCCTTTGGCACCTCAGCTTTGCAACTCCGATACTCTGCCGCTCACTGCTTCTCCGTATCTCTCACTCTGTCACCTCAGCTTTGCACCTCCGATACTCTGCCACTCCTCTTCAGGAAACCGCAAAAAAACCACTTAACTGCTCTGCCTCGCTCCTCACTCTCTCGAACCTTCCAGAGTTGTCTCGCGCTACCTAGCGTGTCCCTGTCAGCTGGTGGTTGCTCAGCAACCACCCTAGTGGCACTTCCTGTTACATAACTCCCTCTCCATGCCTGCTGCATCCAGAACACCACAGCAGTATGGGACTCACTTGAAATAGCTCTGCAGTGGGGTACCACACTCGGCACTATGGGGCAGATCCAGACCTACGGCCGCCGCCGTATGTGTAAAAATGGCATTGTTGCCCTGCGTAATCGATTTATCAGGGTGGCCTGGATCGGGCACCGTAACTATGCTGTGCTTCCCTTGGACAAGACATATTTTCTGCTGCTCAATTACCTTAAACAGTTGGTCAGACATACACATTATAATGGTACACTGTAGCGTTTCTGCCATGTACCTGCTTAAAAACAAAATTGCTATAAATATGCTACAAGTTAAAAATGCATCCATTATTATTATTACTGCACGTATACTTTAGTGTCACTTTATATACTTTAGTGTATACTTTAGTGTATTTATGGATGTATTCAAAATGTATATATGTTTATATTTTTTTATTGCTTGTTTATATATTCAGATATTTTGTGTGATCACAACTATAAAGTATTTTAACCAGCTTGACAGCTACATTATTCTGTCTAAAAGCAAAAATATATGTAAACAAAACCTACCTTAATAATATGATGTTTCTTGTTCAGTGTTGGCATTTTAAACATTTGGCACCAATATGTTGTATCTTTATTTGGAATAGGAACCTGTCTTGAAAAAAAAAAAAAAAATGGGAAGCTTCACATTTAGAACCTCATTATTATTTCAGGGACTTACCCAGAATTAGAAACAACAACAAACAAAAGGTGCAGGTTTTCACCTAGGCAGCCAATGGGCCTGATCCAGACTTAATAACGACATGCGGCATGCGTAAATCTGGCTGTGGGCATGCACTGTGCATGCGTGTGGCAGATGTTACTCATCATAACTATGATTGTATGTAACTTGTATGAGAGGGGCGTGACATTCCTACACAAGCTGATTTTACGGTGGGGGAGGCATTTAAATTGTACAATATGTGCTGGATTAGGCACTAATCTGAACGACAAGGCATTAGGTACGACCAGAGGTACGCAAGGAAAAGTTAGGGTAGTGTTCTGAACACATCAACTAAGTTACGAATGTAAGAGGGGAGTGCGTTATCCTTAGTAGTGCGTAACTTAGGTATGCTTGTGTACGTAAAACGATCTTAAGTCTGGATCAGGCCTAATGTTGGAATATTAGAGGTTAAAATTAGTTCATACTCTATTTTATACAGAGAAAATACTGTCTATAGTACACAAATACATTCATTTTAAACTGTAATTTAAAGAGTGTGGGGCTGATCCTGAGCTACGGTGTGCCATTTTGCGTATTTATGGCCAGCGTAGCTACTATGCACTCCCCCTGACCTGGCGTAATTACACTTGGTTAAGCCGGCTGAAGGCTACCCTAACTTCAGCAGGCGTAACCAAGTGTACTTACGCCGGGACAGGAGCGTAATGGCTCTAACCCTGCTCCTCCAAGCTATTTTCCCTCCCTCCCCCCGCCTACCTTCCTACGGAGCTGCCCGCCCCTTCCTCCGTGACTATGCTGTAGTTATGGACGCTGGATCCTGCACACAGAAAATCAATGATTATGCCGGGCAACATCTGCGAAGGTCTGGATCACGCTTTATAGCTTTAAAGTTAAAGGGCTGTATTCATATTTACCTTGGAATATCGTACAGTATCTTCAGCTGAGGAGACTATCATATGGAATTTGTGATTTAAAAGCCTGCATGTAGGAAAGCAAGGCATTCCCCCTGCTCTCCTAAATGCGGATTAGGGAGCCTATCCCCCGCCAGCAGGGAGCCTACCTTATGTAGGAATGTTGCATTGTGCGTAAGGGCTTAGCTAACACTTACTGTGCGATTTACATGCCACTGCCCACCCCCCATTCATATCTCCTACGCATGGTGAGTGCACATGCCCTTGTTTGCGTGTTTCTGATCCACATTTGGCGTTACGGAAGTCTGCATTTGTTCTTAGCTATGAATACAGTCCAAACAGTATAGCTAGGAAACATCACATTTCAACTCCTTATTAGCCTCTGCTTTCAGTTCTGCGCATTTTCCCCTATTTTCTTGTTGTTGTTCTTACCGCTTCAAGGAAATGGAAGTGCCAATTATTACCAAAATATAACTATTATTACTGAAATATAAATGTCTTAAGACTTATCTAGTTGGCAGCGCCATTCCTCAAAAAGCCACACCAACAAAAGATATTTTTATCAAATAAAAATTCAAAGTGAAAAGTTTATGTTAAAACTTACGTCCTGATTTGTGAAATTGAAAGATGAAGTTTCCACAGATATAAAATTATTCTTCTTTGGGTTTAGTAAGCGTAAGCTCTTCTGCCCACGATTTGATCCATGGTAAATTGGTCCAGTGGCATCAATGTCATCACCATGGTATGCCCAGATGACTCTTATTGTACTTTCCTAAAACAGCACAAAGTTGTAATGTCATTTTTATAGCCGTTACAGTTTATATAGAATATCTGACAGTAAAGTGTTACTTACCGTTATATTTTTATCATGTGTGTCACATGTGTGAAGGGGTCTGCTGAATTTAAGAGTAGTGTGTGTGCCATTTTCTATTGCATATTCAAGTTTAAAATTCTGTTCAGGGTCCCTGTGAAGAACTCTGTTGCTGTCTGTAAAGTAATCCTATTAAAGAGAAATTATAATGAATATTTTTGCAACATGGATAGTTATTATGAATACAAATATTATTAGGGACTTCTATAAGGACACATTTCAATAAAATTCATCCTCTAAGATTTATTGGGAATCCTTAGTAACTAATATTTAGACTGGACTCAGATATCCACATCTGCTGCACTCTGAGCTTTGAGCGCATCAGCAGTGGTGAACCCCTGCTGTATGAAGTATTCTGGGCATGTGAGGGAAAACCACTCCCATTGCACTTATGGGGCTAGATTTACTAAGCTGCGGGAAAGGAAAAATGGAGATGTTGCCATAGCAACCAATCAGATTCTAGCTCTCGCTTATTATCTTATTACATACTAGATAATGTCAGCTAGAATCTGATTGGTTGCTATGGGCAAAATCTTTTCTATTTCCGCAGCTTATTAAATCTGGCCCATGGACTTACAAAAAGTGGATCCTACCTTCTTTGCTCCGCACCGTGTGGAAATCTGGATAGTATTTAAAGGCTGAAACATACTTGTACTATATTAAAATTCCTCCCACCTTGTATACAGACTGTGGGCTGGATCTAGACTTAAGAAGGAGCTAGAAATTAAGGGCCGGATCCAGACCTATGGACGCCTTACAGGTGCCCAAGGTCATTACGGCCGTTCTCGGAGCGGGGAGTGCATGCCCTCTGCACTCCCCACTCTCGGTAGTATGTCTATCTCCACCTTCACGGCGGAGCTACGAAATGCGTAAAGGAGGGGGGGGAAGCCCCCTTTTCGTAAGAGCCGGCATACGTAACGTTCGTTCAAAGCAATGAAATTACTTAATTTCACTAGCAGACGGACCTGTGGATCTGGGCTAAGAGAGGAAAGTTTATCCTGGGCAAAACCATGTTGATTTCAGGGAGAGTCAAGTAAATTGTATTCTTTGCATGCAGGGATATATCTTTGAATTGCTTACTACAAACAGATACTGACCAGCTTTACTATTACACTGTTATTTAGAACTTGGGAAACATCACCTCTCAACTCTAATACTGTTTACAACAGATGAAATATGACCTTGAAATCAACATGATTTAGCCCAGGAGTAACTTTAATTTCTTAGGGTCGTATTCAGAGATCCAAGTTGTATGTATACTGGCCCATCCCATTCTGCCATGTGGAAAACTGGATCAGGATGATTCCAATCCATAATGGAAGTGCAGTGCGTGCGCATGCGCAAACGCAAGGAAGATAGTTGTCTTTGCGGAAGTCTGCATCTGGTCTTATGACCTTATTCAGATATATAATATATTAAGTGATAATTGAATTCAAATTTCTGAATTATGGGCTCTATTTACATTCAACTTCAATTCGCTATGAACGTAGCTCATCCAGGTTTGTATCTCATCGCTGTGAGCATGGGAGCTACGTTCATAGCATTTACTAAAACTTACCCTCCGCTCGCTGGCCCGCGATGACATCTTTTTTGCAGACATCACAGGATGCCTTTGTATTAATGAAGACTTGTCAAAGGTCTGCTCATGCGCAGGCTCTTCATGTCAGGATCAGATGCTTAACCTGGTCGGGTAAGTTTGATCCCTTTCATGTTATATGTTATTTATTTGTTTATTTTTGCTTGTTTTGTCTTTTTTTTTTATATAAATTTTCTTTTTTTTAACTAATTTATAACCTACTTATAGCTGTCTCCCCATATATAGCCTCCTTTTCTGCCTCTTAATAAAAGCTATTAGGGGGAGAAAAAGGGGGTTATATGGAGATATTGCTGGAATCATTACAGTAACGCCAGCCTGAGCTGGCTTTTTTTAACACTCAGAGCAGAGTGTAAAACTCTGAGGGTTAGTAAATATGACGAAGAGCCGGCCTGCACTGAAAAGAACGGGCCAGGGAGGTCATGCTGTATTTACATGGATCGCCATGGAAACTGCAGTTTTCCATGGTAATCAATTCTTTGTAAATAAAATGAACTTCATTTTCACGAACGTTCGTTTTACGAACGAACTTTGTAAATATATCCCTATGTCACTAAGCATACAATATTATAAAATATTGTAAAAGTATATACATAGAGTAAATATTATACACACATATCGGTAAATGTCCAAATATGAAAGAAAACCTTTGGTAGAATACATTCTAAAATTGTTAGTTATACATATTTAATCAATATTTTTTCACGGGTAGGTTTCTAAACTCCTTTTTAATGATTAAAAACTTTTCATGGCACTCTTATATTGACATATTGTAACAGTTCTGCAAATGTTCACAAAACCAAAAATTCTCCAATTTCAATGTATGTCCTTGTGTTAAGAATTCTCTTTCTTTGTCTTCTCTGCTCAAAGGTATAACTGTTTAGATCCTTGATTTAAGGTATGTTGTGATGGAGGTCTTAAGGTACGATGTATGATTTAGGCTATGATCCCTTATGGTTTCCCTACTTTGCTTAGTATCTAATGAATTTGTGCAGTTTTAGAGTTATGAACCATATTGTAGATGAGGTCACAATAATCATCTACACATGGATACTTCTCTCATTGGAATTCTTTTTGGATTCAGAATTTAAATATAAGAGGAAAACAGGAAAAAAAATTCACCTGGGCGAAACCATGCTGGAATGCAGGAGAGGGAATTTCATCATGTTTGCATACTCAGAAAAATGGACAGGAACTCATATCACTGAATTACAGGAGTGAAGATCGACAGGGATGCTGAATTGACTTTTCTGCACTCAAAGGGGATGCCTGATCGAGGATTCTGCGCTCAGCGGGTTTGCCTAATCTACACTTCCATATTCGATGTGACATGGACGGGTAGGTACTATAGTTAATGTTGTGTTTAGGAATGGGGGTAAGGGTTAGGCTGCATTTAGGGTTATGCTGCAATTAGGATTAGACTTAGGCTGTTATTAGGGTTAGGGTTAAGATGTGATAAGGCTGCAGGTTAGGATTAGTATCTGACATTTAAATATCGATAACACTTGGGATGAGCCAATAATTCTAATAATAATAATAATAATAGTTAATTATTGTGGAGATTCACACACTGTTAACCTAATGCTGAGCATATGAATGTAAGAAAAATCACTTTATATCCAATATAGCACACCCATCCTAACCCATAGCTCCCTGCATGCAAAGAATAAAATGAATGAAATGGACAGTAAAAGTAAATTTCCACATGTTAATTTCAAACTCTGGATCCAGTGTAAAAAATAGCAAAACATGACTATATGTGGCTGTAGTTATTAATGGTTGATAATCAACAAAACCGGTCAAATAGACCCCCACTTCACACTCACATATTTATTGCCCTACTCCAGACTGCAGAGATTGATTCTAGACTTGCCTCCCATTTTTGTAAGTGCATTTGTACCCCTTCTAGCCAATATAATCAAGGAGCAAAACTATCTTTATTCTATAATTAGTAGGAATGAAAAGTTTTGGTTATCAGTGAAGACCCTTCAGTAACATTGTATTGTATAATAATCAAAACTTTTACAAACTATTGCCAAAATAGTCCTGGCAACTACATAAAAGAGTTCATCTGCAATGCTTGAACCTGATTGTAGTAGAAAAAGGCCTGAAATTTCCTTCCCCTTAGCAGAGGAACAAAGTGTATTTTTATGGATTTATACCAAGCAGGTTAGTAACAGTAATGTAAAACAATGTAATGATTGTAATAAAAATTTTTTCTAACTTTGCAATGTAAAAAAAAAAAAATCCAATATATTGCACAGCTTTGTTCTCCCACACATTTCTGAGCATGCCTGGGGGCTAGTCAAGGTGAAACAAAGAGCACACTAAAGTGCTCTAGGAAAGGTGCATTATTGCCTCTGGATCCATAAATGCTGGAGTCAAAACATCTAGACATACATCTCTCTATGGCTGGGAAGCAACAAGTTGGTGCATTCCCAGGTACAATTCTTGGGCTGGATCGTAACTTATAACTTTACCTCATGCATGCAAAGTGCATAATTGGGACATATAGAGGGGAAGGCGCATGTGCCTCCAGATGTTACGCACGTTTTAAATACGTATCTGCTATCGTACAGAACTCAGTTCCGCACAATAGAAGTTCCGTCCGACAGGGCGGTACTTCCCCTCTGAACGTCCATCAGCAAAGTAAGCGGGGGGAGATGTAAATTATACAGTATGGGCTGAGTTAGCTAATTATGTGCAGATCAGTGATCGGATGAACTGATGATCCACATGATTGAGATAAGGAAACATTATGGCAGCGTATCTGCCATAAAGTCTGCACAAGAGGGGATGCATGATAGGGGGAGGTATCTCCCCTCTCTCGTGCGGAATAAAAAATCCCCACATGTACAGAACAAATACAGGTTTGTTAATCTGGTCCCTTAAGAGGAAAATCACTTGCAATTACTGAAAACCTGTTTGTAATTGACTGTTATCTTGTATTCATTGGCGTTGGGGTTATATGTAATATCTATGCAGTATACATATTATACTTTGCAGATAGAGAGTTTAATTGAGTCCAGTTATGTGAAAGCAAGGGAGCTAGATTGAAATTCCTTTTAATCTAAAAGGATAAAAATACTTGAGAGGGGGGTGGTATGTAAATAGTACAGTAAGGGCTTGGTTAAGTACTTTTGTTTCAAGAGTCTATGATGTCCATTAAGATTTATTCAAAGTTGTCAGCACATCAGAATAATTAAAATAACAATAAATACATGTTGATTGGGTGGGATTCCTGGGTAAAGTACCATTTAAAATACTTGTTATTAAAATATTATCAAGTTAATTGTATACTTTGCATGCAGGGATATGTCTTTGAATTGCTTACTGCACACAGATACTGACCAGCTTTACTATCACACTGTTATTTAGACTTGGGATAGGAAACATTACCTCACAACTCTAATACTGTTTGCAGCAGATGAAATATGACTCCCCTAAAATCAACATGGTTTAGCCCAGGAGTAACTAATTTCAAACACTTACTTAAGTCTGGATCCAGCCCTGGGTACTTACTTATATACATGTTGGGGGCTCCTCCAATTTCATGCAAATGGGGACGGTGAGTAACTCAGGATAGTATGCTAGAGCCTAAACCACCCTTACTGTACAAATAGCATACCCCCCTCCCACTTTTCATATGTGACACACGCATCTCGCCCCGACTCACCATCAGAAATACTTCCATTACAGAAGTCTGGATCTGTAACGGAAGTGCATTGTGTGCACACGCACTGACAAAATGTGATTGTTTACCATTCTGGGTCCGATTCCCTAATCTGTAATAGCTTAAACTGTTCTACAGTTTGCATGGAATAGACGATTATTACTACTCTGTGCATTCACTTTGTAAGAATCACACTTTATTAACATATTTTTATACAAAAAATAAAGCAAAAATAAAAACAAAGAACATTTCAGAAATTGAAGGACTTGTTAGCTTTCTTGTCTTTTCAACTCTTTTTTTTTTTACAATGCAAGATTTAAGGGTGCCTGAGAAATTCCCATTCAATTAACTTGCTCCCTATAGGGAAATATCCTTCCGTTCCTGAAACAGCTGTCCTAGCACTCTCACTATGAATGTCCAAGCCTTCATGTGAGTTTACTTTCATGTTACTGCTTGTTTCCTTTCATCTCTCAGATCTTAGAGAAAGTCATGATGAAACAAATAATGTTATTTATCATCCTAGTCTAAACTCCTGTTGCTCTCTCTTCCTAGACCAGCAGAAATGATTTTCAATGGCTTGTATCTAGGGATACAAAGATTAACTGACCCAGTGCTGAGCTTGCACCCGTTTTTAGGTGTAAGCGCTGTGACTGTTAGCAATATTATTTATTTATTTATTAACAGGTTTTTTATAGCGCCCACAGATTACGTAGCGCTTTACAATTAAACAATCAGTATAAACAACACTGGGTAATAACAGACAGATTGGGTGGGTAGGAGGGCCCTGCTCACAAGCTTACACTCTATAGGACAGTGGGTTTGATACAAGGCAAGTGCTATATATCACACAATGGACCAGCGAGGGTGTTTGACAAAAGTGCTCACAGTGCTCTGTATGCTCCAGCCACACAGCAGTGTTAGTAGCAGGGATGAGGGAATTGTAGAAAAGAAAGAGAGTGTGCGGGGTTTGTGTTAATAATGTGTGTTAAATGGCAGAAGTGGTCGTTAATATTATAATACTTAATGCTTAGGGAGTTTGTGGAATTTGATAAGCTTGTCTGAAGAGTTTTAAGAGAACGCTTAAAAGTTTGTAGAGTCGGGGATAGTCTTAATGGGCGAGGAAGGTTATTCCAGAGAGAAGAAGTCCTGTAACCGTGAATCAGAGTATTTATGAAGTGCAGAAGAGAGTTGTAATTCTTGTGATGATCTGAGAGAACGTGCTGGGATATATCTTGAGACAAGTGAGGAAATGTATGCAGGTGCAGTATTGCTTATGGCTTTATAGGTTAGCAAGACACATGGACATAACTAGAGGAAGCGCATAAAAGCATATGCAAAGTGACAGGTCCACCTGTGTTTATTTCTGTATGTTCTGGAAAGGGGTCTTCCACTATTAGACTATTAAAATAGGAAATTGGGTGGTTTAGTGCAGCCCTGTTTTCCTGTACCCTGCACCAGCTTTAGAACGCAGTTTAAGAATAAAACATTTTTCATCACACTCTGAACAATGCATTTTCCTTTTTTTTTTAAATATTTATTATTTATTTTTTATGCTTACATTTAGTATAGTATAGTATAGTATATATAGATAGATATATAGATATATAGAAACAACACTCCCTAATTAAATTTAAACTAATTATTACATAAACACCACTTCTTAATTAAATTTAAATTCATTATTACATAAATAGCTGCTGTATTTCACCTATCAGCCTATTTACCTGTACATTTTTTCAAAATGCGTGGCCATTTTCAGTATTTATTGTTTTATTTCGTTATTTATTAACAGGTTTATATATAGCGGCAGTAGATTTACAAGCGCTTTACAATTTTACGCTGCTTCTAGCATGTGTGCACTTTCTCTGTGCAACATCTCTAGACTGGGTTTGAAGTCTGTATATAATGGTTTAAATAAAAGTTCACTTTGATACTGTATGTAGATAAATATAGTAAAACACATAAACTATTTGTTTAAATATCAGTTGCATTTAACTTTATTTTCTAGAAAATAATGCCAATGGGCCAGATCCAGACCTACGTACGACAGCGAAGTTACGCTAGCTGCTAGCGTAATGTCGGCTGTTTGTACGTTCTGCGCCTGCGCACGGCAGATGTTACGACACGTAACTCTGGGCGGCCATAACAATGTAGTAACTACGTATGAAGAGGTGTGCCAACAATACGATAGCCGTAACTATGCACTAACTACGCACTGGAGGCGGAGGGAGGCATTTAAATTGTACAGTATGGGCTGCGTTAGGCAGTTACGTCCGTCAGGACGCTACATACGTGCGTGGTTATGCTTGGAGAAGTTAAGGTAGGGTTTGGTAGTTGTAAATCATCAAAAGTACCTGTAAGTGCCCGGGGGAGTGCATAGTACTTGCGATAGCGTAAATGCGTTACACAATTGAATGTAACCAGCACTTAGGTCTGGATCTACCCCAATGAAAGCAACACCAGGCCTGCAAATGACCCTTGGAGTTGCCACCTGCAAAATGTGATTCAGATGCTATGTTATGGTATGGAATGACAGTGCTTATTTATTTGATTACATGAATTATATGAATGAATGAATTAGATTATAGGTAATGTATTGTCCACTAAATGGGTGTAGACCTGCAGCATGCAGTCTCTATACCATATTAGCTTGCCACTCATAAAAAAAGACCTAAATGCTCTTTCTGACAATATTTGTTTAACAAAAACACTGATTGTGAGTGCTCCTGAAAGCCGGGCAGGTATCATAATTCAAACACAACAGCAACACAAAACTGGACAAACTTCTTCTCAGTTGTTAGATTACAAAATATTATTTAAATCATGGGATTTATAGAAGTTTGAATATGTAAAATGTTTATATTGTGCTCAGTGCTTTTTTTGTAAAAAAAAAAAAAAAAAAAAAAGGTGCAAGAAGACCTTATTGCAGCCCCCTCATAAGTTTCAGTCTTTTTTTAATACTTGAGCCCCTTTTAATTCCAGCTTTCATTGTCTGCCCCTTTTAATGTCCAGCCTCCTTTGTCTGCCCCTTGTAATATCCAGCCTCCATGTATGCACCTTGTAAAGTCCAGCCTCCATCGTCTGCCCCTTGTAATGTCCAGCCTCCATGTATACCCCTTATTATGTTTAGCCATTGTCTGCCCCTTGTAATGTTCAGCCTCCATTGTCTGCCCCTTATAACGTTCAGCCTCCATTATCTGCCCCTTATGTCTAGCCTCCATTGTCTCCCCCTTATATACAGTCTCCGTTGTTTGCCCCTTATATACAGTCTCCGTTGTTTGCCCCTTATAAACAGTCTCCGTTCTTTGCCCATTACATACAGTCTCCATTGTTTGCCCCTTATATACAGTCTCCGTTGTTTGCCTCTTAGTTGCAGCCTCTGTTGTTTGCCTCTTAGTTGCAGCCTCTTTAACTTACCATTGATGTCCCTTCCCTAACCAAATCTGTTTGTAGAATGGCAGTGACTGCATAGGTTCGGTCATTGCCATTCGCAGTAACAGGTTTGGTCCTACAGGGCTCCTGTTAAAAGCCTTGCTGCTTATAGGCACAGGCTTTTAACAAAAAAAAAAAACACTTTTTTGTGAGTCTGAAAAAGGTGCCGGAACGCCGTTTCGGTGCGTCCGACGACAAAAAAAAGCCCTGATTGTACTTATTGGAGTCATTTTTACTTAGTGCAATATTCTGCACACACAGTACATTAGCAATCCCATATACCACTATCCTGAGACTTTAAATATCTTCATAATTCTGCATACAACCCTTAAGAGGCGATCCAGAGTTATAGCGCATCTAGAATGCGGATGCACTAACCACGCAGCTCTGAATAGGACATAGGGAATTGTCACCCACCGTAGTTGGAGCAGTATGGGCAGAGACTGCTACTCATTTAAACATCATGGAGCTCCTTGTTCCACTAGCGCAGAGCAGACAGATGCACTGCGCCCCTATCTTTCAGACAGAAGTGTAGCTCTGGATCAGCCCTTTAATCTTGAAAGCTATAGAACTATTTGATGGTGCAATAAAGAATATGATATGTAAAGGGGGGAAGCTTGACAAATATTGCCCTTGTGTATTTGTCAACATTTTAATTGTGAACTTTCAAAATAAAGGACCGGATCCAGCTTTGATAATGTACTGCTAGTTGACCGTGGAGGCCCGCTATAGGACCATTGCACAATCCTAGTCACCATAAGTCACAGTTGTCAACTCACCCGGAATATCCATGAGACTCCCGAAATTCAGGCATTTCTCCCAGTATACCAGGAGAGCAGGCAAATATCCTGCATGTTCCATGCCCCGCCCACTCCTAGGAACACTATGAATAGCAGTGTTGATGAACAGGGGATGGGGTTTCAAGACATAGGGGTAGATCCAGAACTACGTGTGCAATACGTTTCCACGCGTAACGTATTTTCGAACGCGTATGCTCTATAAACTCCCCTAGGCACACCCCTTGAATGTACGTATTTCACTGAGTTCCGCTTCCCAAACTCTACCTTAACTTTTTTTCGTGTAACAGCGTACGTCCGCTAACGGACATATAGACAACGTGAACGTACGCCGCTTAGCACGCCCATACTGTACACTTTAAGTACAAACCTCCACCTACTTCACGTAAATCGAACTTATTGTTGACTCACGTAAAATTGGCACGCCCACACGTAAGAATTTACGCTAACAATCCGTGAATGGCCCATACGTTCAATTTTACGTTACTTTCTATGTTGCGCATGCACAGTATCATCAAAATAGCTATTTTACGTCTCCGCCACGCGTAAAATCGCTCGGAAGCGTAGTTCTGGATCTGGATAATTTGCATAAATCACATCATTAAGTCCCGCCCCTTAATGGCATCTGTTTTTGCCCAAGAGCTTCTGGGGAAAAGAAATAAAAAGTCGGCAACCCTGCCATAAGTACGAGAGGAGAACACTTCCAGCCACAACTACTACATATGTATCCAGTCCAAAGTTTTGAACACTGTTTTGAACACATTTGTATTCAGCGAACAGCAAAGATGGATGTTTCTGAAGACATATATGAGCAGAAATAAGCTCTACACGGCTCTTAGTATTAAAGGACCAGGGGCTGGATTCACACCTAAGAAGCAGTCGCTTCTTAGGTGTGTATCTTTATGCAGTAGGTCCTTTATGCAATCTACGTACCAGTTCGGTTTTAGGTAGAAAGAGGTGGCATAATGCCGCCTCGGGGAGGGTTTGGGTAAAATTGGGAGGGGGGAGGTATTTAGATTAGCCGGGGAGGGCGGGTGGAGACGGGTAATGGCAATGTCCGTGTGGACATTGCACGGATAGTTAAGATAGCCCTAAGACACTTGTAAGTGTCATAAGGTACCTAAAAAGGGGTCGGGATGCGGGCAGGAAGAGTGAGTTAGGTGCAGGTCTGTCCGCACCTAACTTACACTGGATCTGTGAACACGGTCCCAGATCCAGAACACCGCTACCGTTGTGGTTTAGAGCTCCGGCCGCAGTGGTAGTGGAGGTCAGATGCCTGATATCCGTCGCATCCAGAAAGCCATATAAGGGGATTGCCCCCCTGCTTATTAGGATTTCCATCAAATGGGGACGTTGCAGGAGTCTGGATAGTATGTGAATGCTGAAGCCAGACCTTACTATACTGTTTGCATGGCTCTTCCCTCCCACAGAGCGGAAGCCCTTCTGCTCTGGGATATGTGTCTTATTATCATTGGTGTTTTTACCAGGATTAAATTCTGGATCCAGAGACGCATGCACTGCTTTCCAAAAGGAGCGCAGCTTGAGACAGATTCACAATATGGTAGGAAATCTCTTTGATAAATATATCAACTCTGGTAGTTTGTGGGCATCAGATTAAATTGTTGGTTATTGTCTACTGAAACTTTTTCTTCAGTAGAGATTAAAAATTCAATTGCACATTGATCATAAAAAATGTATTTACACTTTGCCAGCTATGTTTATCGTCTCCGCTAATGTTTTTTTTTCAAATTGTTAGTCGCAAAAATTTGCAACTACAAATTCTTATGCACCTCATTTCATGAACAGGTCTGAATCCAAATTTCTGTAGTGGGCAGGACAGGGTGAAATGTGGAGATTGATTCCGCCATGTGGGAGCGGTGAAGTTAGAACCGTAACAAAAAATTTTAGTGCCAGCGGCAAAAAGGAAAAATGGTGCCACTGATCCTGAATTCCAAGCCAATTTAACCAAAAATATTAACTTACAGGTGCCCTATTAAGATGTGCGCCTTGGGCGGCCATACCTATCGCACACCCCTAGTTACGGCCCTGGGGGAAGTATTTAAATTGTACTGTGAGAGCGTGCTAAGCACCCTACCGAGTATCAAGACTTCTTAACCACCCCCTTTTTTCTGAGGCCATTGCAGAAGTCCTAGGATAGAGTTCTGCTCTCTGAATTTCTTATGAACTACCAGCCCACCAGGAAGATTCGTTGTATGTCTGAATTCATTCCCAAGTCCCTGGTTATTTTAAATTGGATAGGTTTTGATAAATTATATCAATTTATCCCATAATAGATTTTAAAAAACAAACAAATTTTATACATTTAAAATAAGTTGTTACCTAGTCATATACCATCAAATTTTAAGATTAGAGGCCGTATCCAGAGTTAATAATGTAAATGGACTTATGCAAGGCACTTGTGTAAGTCTTCCTTAACGTTATAACGGTACATGCACACGAAAGATGTTCTGTAGTGGATCTCCTTGCGTATGGAAGGCAATTCCATATACAAGGTGATTCGTACGGCAGGGTGTGACATGCCCTCCGCATGCTTAAGGGAAGAGGGGACAGGTATGCTAATTAGGCAGAGTGGGCGGCATTGGTCATTTCTGTGCGGACGGACACAGATCCATATTAAAGGTACATTTATGGCTATGGACATTGACCAAAGCGCATGAGAGGGAAGTGA
Organism: Limnodynastes dumerilii; assembly: GCA_011038615.1. Classification (NCBI taxonomy): domain Eukaryota; kingdom Metazoa; phylum Chordata; class Amphibia; order Anura; family Limnodynastidae; genus Limnodynastes; species Limnodynastes dumerilii. The sequence continues at coordinate 33,280 of WWET01004710.1, read as the reverse complement.
AAGGCCCTATGAGAGTAGAGACGTTTTTGGCATTAAAGACAATGGGGTAGATCCAGAACTCCACTTGCAATCCGTTTACTCGTGTAGCGTATTTACACGCGCATACTTTCTATACACTCCCCTAGACACACCCCTTGAATGTACGTATTTTGACCGATTTCCGCGATTAAAATCCTACCTTAACTTTTGCCCATGTAACCGCTGTCGTCCGCACACGTACGGATGGGTAACACGTATTTACACAGCTAAGCACGCCCATACTGTACAGTTTATATGAAAACCACCGGCTATTTTAGACGTAGTTTTGGCTCACATAAATTTGGCACGCCCACACGTATGGATTTACGCGACTAATATGTGAATGGCCCATACGCTCACATTTACGTTACGTTACGGAGCGTATTCTCTCTGGTGCGCATGCGCAGTACCTACAAAATATCGATTTTACGTGTCCGCCAGGCGTAAATCCGCTCGGAAGCGTTGTTCTGGAGCTGCCCCAATGTTGTAAAGCACAACATAAAAAATATCTGCCATATAAACCATCAATGAATAATATTACATTTTTGGTCAAAGAGGACTGAAGGCATAATCAACATCTTTATATCTATTTGTATCAGAGAAAGTAACCAATATATCCTATTTTGTCCTTACTAAAGGAATTCACTGCTTTCTCACCAATCAAGCACTCAGTCATAGCCTTTTTTCACAAATTATTATTCCTTTTTTGGCCATTACTCAATAGCAAGTGAAATTACTCTAGACTCTTAATACAATTTACTGTTTGTTTAATAGATAAAAGAATGGATTGATGTCCCTCTTACTTAATAGTCCTTTCTTTTCACTCACCTTTTGAAGTTTTTTTTTTTATCTCAAAGAAGCCATTTATGTAATTTCATTCTCTAATTAAAAAAACGATGTCTTGTGCATTATGTTGCACAATGTTCCCATCAAAATAATTCTAAATATTTTGTATTCAAATTCTGTTACATCTATTATGTTTATTCTAATTCAGGATGATCAAGAACAATTACTATCCACACTGCATAATCTAAGGTGTAGTTCTAATTACAAAGACATTTTTTAGCTGCAAAAAATTATTTACAAGAAAAAATTTGCCACACTATAAATGTGTTATTTCCTCTATGGAGGTGCACAACTTAAAATAGAAGTAAAATAGAAGATAATGTAGAATTATATCATTTGTTTTTAACTAGTGAGGACTTCTTGTTGCAACTTATATGATGTAGCATATTGTTCATGTTTATAAAATTCACATATTTTGATTTTAGATTGTTCATTAAGCCAGGGGGTAATCTCACAGCAGCGGCCCATAAGTAATGGCCTGTCTTTAGAATTAACATAATTTCATTGTTGATATAGTGTATAGGAGACTGTACCACCTCTAGTGAGGCCACATAGTTCTAGCAAATATTGGTATAACTGGTGTAGCCGCATCATTCCCGAAGAACAGTTTGGGTCCTACATTCTACACACAGTGTTGGTCTGGGGTATCAAGGGCCCACCAGGGTAAGTATTGTGATGGTGGCCCACCACATTGTCAAAGCCTGTGGCCAAAGTTTCATTGGTACAGTGTTACTATTCTCTGGCCATAAAACTTTGGCCACAGGCTTTGACTATGTAGTGGGACACCATCACAATACTTCCTCTGGTGATAATGTATATCATCAGCTGCAATTGAAGACTGCTTCAACAGCTCAGTGTGGCATGCATGTATAATACAAATCATTTTCACAGTTACAGTGACCCACAAGTATCCTACTTGCAAGACAGAAAACATACTAGTGACCACCATGCAAGCTTACTTATAACAACAAAAGAATCTATATTCTAATTACTGCCATACAATACAGACTGCATCCTTATTACAGCTATGCAATAAAGGCTACATCCTAGTTATACCTATAAAATACACAATTTCCTATCTCTGTATAATTCACAGCATTTGAACATGGAAACTGGACTTCACCTTGTGACATTGATAAATGCAAAAGAGACAACCTACTTAGCTGCTTAATTGCTGTGTAATGCTCTACCACATCTACAAATTCTTTAAGCTTAGAGCAAATGGCAAGGGGGGAGGTTACTTCTACAGGAGCCCTGGTCCTGGACACTCAGTGGGTGTCCCCATCATGATTGCAATCTTCATTTTTTGGAAGCTATTTGCCAGACCCATCGCACTCGCTGGTACTCACTACCAGAGAGGTGAGTAACTTCTCTGGGAACTTTTAGGGTTAGGCACTGGGGAAGGGAGGGTTAGGTTTAGGATCACAAAAGGGGAGGGTTAGGATGAGACTGCGGGGAGGGAAGTCTTAGAGATAGGCTATGGGGAAGAAAGTCTTAGGGTTTCGGGGGGGGGAGAAGAGTCTTAGGGTTAGGCTCTGGGAAGGGAATCTTAGGGTTAGGCTTCAGGGAAAGCGGTTAGACTGCGGGGAAGGGAGGGTTTGGGTTAGGGTTGGGAATAGATTGATACTCACCTTTCAGCACAGTGTCTGCGGTCTGGTAGGGATCGATTGCTTTGCCACTTTGAGGCAAAAGCAATCAATTTCCCAGCCAGTTCGGAATTGGCTGAGAGAGAAAAAAAAGGGACATTCTCAGCAGCGACCCACACTCCTGGATACTTCATGGAGCCTCCTAATGAGGCAAGTCAAAAATACAAAAGGTGTAATTAAAAGAAAGGAGATTATCAGCAGGAGAGCTGCTGATAAAAGGAAAATATAATATAAGGAGAAGCTGGAGAGGAAAGAAAAGTAAAAACACTAGCAAGGAAGTACGTAAAGAAAAAAGATACCAATGTTGCCAGGTAAAAAAAAAAATTACGTGACTTTGCTTTTACAATCAGCTTAATCTATCTCAAACTTCACAATTAAGTTTAAATGTTCTCCAGAAATATCTTGAATGCCATAAGACCAGACCTTATATTGATATTTCTAAACAAAAATTGTTAGTCGTATCTATTATAAAACTAAGGTAAAAGTGCTGTAGCATGTAGCACCAGGCAATGCAAAATGATTGCTACATCTGATCACTGCCACAGGGTACACACTGGGGCTTTTCAGAAGATAATCTTTCCAATCACACATCAAAAGACTGTTTCACCAGATAACTTACCAGTCTGTACTGTCCAAAGATCTCCTAATAGACACAGTACACACAATGAATGATCTGGCATATTAGGAACTCCAAAACATCAAAATCAACAGATTAAAGATGGTTTCAGAAGATTTTTGAGTATCTTTGGGCAGTACACACTGGTAAGATATCTGGTAAAACCCTCTTTGAATTGTGTGATTTTAATTATCTGTTGAAAAAGAACCAGTGTGTACCCAACCTTACAGACCCACTGAAAAGATTGCAAACAGTAGTGTGATTTGTAATTATAACCAATTGTATGATCCTGGAATGAATGAAAAAGTACTTCTCAACAAAATTGCTAATAATCTAAAGTATGTTGGAAATCCTGGTTGGAGTCATAATTTACACAGATCCCTTTGATGTATTCATATGAGACCATATACTTTCTTATTTGATGTTAATAGAATTTTTTGTGTATGCTTTTAAATGATAAAATGTAAATGTTTAGACCCTACTACAGTATTCTATTGGAAGTATCTGTCAGTTTTCCTATATGTATTGCGCACTGAGAATTAATTTAGGGGAAGTACTGAACCCCCCCCCCCGCCATATGGATCAGACCCCCTATATGGATCAGACAAGAAATATGTCGCTCCAGAGGTGCTTTTTACCTTTATTTTTCTATTACAATAGTTTGATATTCGAATTTAACTTGTAAGATTAATATAAACAGATTATTTGCAAAATGGTCATTTAACTATCCCATCCAGAGGTATGCCATTTTTATGAGGTCTGACTGTGGGCCCCAAAACAAAGTCTGTTAAAGACCATAAATGTTTTCAGAGAGTAATTTAAGAGAGAGCTATTTAGTCTTCCTTTACTTCATCAAGATAAGATTAGATGGACCTTTCTAACCCACATATACCATTGCCATTGGCAAGATAATGTATGTGTAAGCTCTTCTATGGAGCTCTATTTATTGTCCCTATATCCATATGACAAGTCAAAGTTATTGGGTTCAATTGGAAGAATAAGGAATTGGTGTATAAAAGCATGCAATGGGGTAACTCTACCCTCAAACTCTCTTAAATTGCAACTCTCTTTGGCAGCCTTACGATCATATCTTCTTCTTCATCATCACGCTAAAAGAAACAAACCCTTCAATGCCAAAACTAAGATTATTGCATGTACATAAACTGAATAATATGAATTCATTTTGAAGTTTTTTTCTTTTCTTTGATGAGAATGATCTGTCTTCTATATACATCTACACCTGTGTATTCCTATTTCACACCTACAGTTTGTGTTAAAGCCAAAAAACTTACTGCTTTTCAGCCAACATGACATTAAAAATATAACACATACAGTATAAAATATAACACATACATGATAACACAGAACCTGATATACATACCTGGAAATACGGTTTGCCTTTTTTAACTCCTCCAATAAATATGTCAGAAAATGCCATGGCTCCATTGGGAGAAAACCCAAATCCAACATAGCCCAGGGTCTCCACCTGCAGCAGAAATGTGATGGTGTGTTCATGGTGCATCCAGTTCATCTTATATTTACCCTGTTCATCTAGAACTGCACTGTGATAAGTCTGAAGATCCAAATTCATTGCTGCAGCAGATAGAGGTAGTAGAAACAGGTATGCAAGCATCTTCATCCAATGTAACCTCCCCAGAAAGATAACAGATTTAAACAATTCTTTTAGACAGCTCTCTTATTCAACACACTACTTAATACAGAACTACAATAGTGTCTACTCTGAAGATCGGAGGAGGAGTGAGATATAGAAAGCTGTCATGCAGTGGGCTTGTACTGTTTATTCCTATCAGGAAGCAATAAGCATTACTTGAGCTTTAGCCAGTTATGCCTCTTGCAAGCCTGAGGCAGTACTGCCTTAATGTATAGTGTAGTAGGCATGCTGCTACAAATGGGTACTTGTCTTTGTGTAAGAGAGATGTTTCCTTTTGTAAATCTCCAGTGTACCAAAAAATAAAGTGTTCAGACCTCTGGAACTACAGAGACAAACATTTCATATTGAAGTCAGCTGCATATTTCACTTTCTGTGCAATTCCACCTTACATATAGCTCTTATAAATCACAGATATTTTAATATTTTAATCCGAGATAGATTTTCATTACTCCCAATCGGAAGTCCCAATCAGCTGCACAGTGCCTCTGTACACACTACACTAGATTTACAGGAGGAAGTGTCCCATTACCCCCTGCAGCAACGAAAGGCCCATCCACAATATATATATACATACATATTCAAAATGGAGGCAGCTACAGAATCAGTTTATAAAGTAATATATATGACTGGTGCACAAGGCAAGGGGAATTTGTACAAAAAACAAGACATGGCCTGGCACTCTAGCCATTACTCAGTTACTAATCATGAACTTCTATCTTTACAATAAAAATCAGAGAATTAGTTACAAATATCTGCAGATACGTGATAAGCTGTTCGCCACTTACAAGGCTTCTCTGCTGAACAGTCCTAACTCTAATCTTAACTCTAAATAGAGCCCCAACTTTGGGTCACATATCCAATATCTTTCTAAACCAAGAGCATACCTCACATGGAGAGTCCCAGGTCTCCCAAACTGCCACTCTGAGACCGCACCCCCTCTCAGCTACAATCTCAGAGAGACTTTAAACCACATGTGAGTAGCACGGTGGGGGATGGCAGCTGGTAGCCAATCAGGGCTCGCGGCGGCCATTTTGAAAGAGGACAGTGCGGTGAGCCTTGCAGGGCTCACCGCAGCACTGCACCCAGGCGCCCCTGCGGCGCCCAGGGTGCATTGCGGTGCCGTAGTGAGTCAATCAGGGCTCACCACGCCACCTATCCCATCAGCCCCTGCGGTTGGATTGAAAATCCACCGCATGGGCAGAAAGGCGCGAGCAGTGGCCGGAAGAGGCCGAAGAGGGAAGCTGGATTGGAGCGCTGTGGTGAGGAGGAAAAGGACCAGAAGCAGCGGAAGAGAGAGAAGAAGAGTCTGATGAATTGGAAGCAGCGGCGCAGGAAGACAGCAAGGGAGGCAGTGGAGAGCAGTGCAAAAGAGCTCCACTTTGCCTCCACTGTCTCCCATCCTGCGCGGATGGGTAAGTGGTTATTGCCACTTGTCACTATATAAATCCCTTGTTCCTCCCTCCCCATTAACATCTTGTCATCCCGTGGGCAACGAGCTTACAGAGGACCCCCCTCTACGGGCACAGGGGCGAGGAACCCCATCTGAGGGCACTAGGCCCAATAGTGTTATAGGGCGCTAGGCCCTATTAGTTAGAGGGGTGCTAGACCCCTGTAGTACAGGGCATTAGGCCCTATAAGTAGTTATAGTTAAAGGGTACTAGACCCTGGGTTAGATAAGGATGGTATGCCCTTGGTTAGAGGGTGCTAGGCCCTTTGTTAGAGGGCGCTAGGCCCTGTGTTGGTTAGCGGGCGCTAGGCCCTTGATTAGGTTCAGGCATTAGGCCTGGGGTATGGTTAGAAGGGTGTTAGACCCTTGGGTAGCAGGGCACTAGGCCCTGGTTAGGGACGGGCGCTAGGCCTGCGTTAGGTTGTTCACTAAGCCCCTGTTTGGTTAAAGGGCATTAGGCCCTGGTGTTAGTGTTGAGCGCTAGGTCCATGTTAGGCTGCAGGGGGCGCTAGGCTCCGTTAGTGGTGAGAGGGTGCCAGGCCCTGGCTAGGGTAGCATCAGGAGAACACGTGACAGAGGACAGGTTGCGGTACTTGGAGGTAAGTGGTCTCTGGTAGACATGGTGAGTATTAAGACCTGTACTCTCTGTGTGGTGTTTGTTCCCCCTCCTTCCACGGGTGCGGAGACGGAGCCGGAAGGCGTGGGAAAGGTCCCGTCCCACTCGCCAGTCATTGGCGAAAAGAGGTGTCTGAGGCCCTGGCCGGTGATGACGATTACCTCACCCATGACTAACTTCCCCCGTTCTCTCCCGCAGGTTTTCCTGGGTTTGATGTGTTACTAATGTGTGTATTTGCTTTGCAGCATTAGAGATCGTCACGCCTGGGACCGGGAGAGAAACATTGCGTCTTCTCTGGTGGTTTCTTCAGGATCGGGTAGGAACCTCAGGGGTGGGGGAGGGCCTGGGTTTTGTTTGAATTTCACAGGGCGTTTGCGCACCAAACGTCACACAGCCATGCATAAGTGTCACGTGTTTTATTGACAATTACACTAAGTTTATGCAAAGAGTCAATATTTGCAGTGTTGACCCTTCTTTTGTAAGACCTCTGCAATTTACCCTGGCAAGCTGTCAATCAACTTCTGGGCCACATACTGACTTTGGGGCGGAACTACCATTGGCGCAAAGGCACCGAAGCCCATGCTCATACAAGGGCCCGCAGCCATCACCATTGCACTGCCGAAGCTCCACACCGGGTTACCTGGGATATCATTAGGGCCAAAGCATATTTTTGCACCTGGGCCCACATGTTGTTAGTTTCGCCTCTGACTGACTGACGGTCACCCATTCTTGCCTAATTAATGCTTGGAGTTTTTAGAATTTGTGGGTTTTTGTTCGTCCACCCGCCTCTTGAGGATTGACCACAAGCCCACTCCCTTGTCTGAGAAGCAACCCCACGCATGAATGGTCTGAGGATGCTTTACTGACACATGACTGATGGTACCGCTCACCTTTCCTTCTCCAGACAAGCGTATTTACAGATTCCCCAAACAATCTAAAAGGGGATTCTTTATCCCAGGCCTCAGAAGTCCAATCCCAGTACCTTATGCTGAATATCAGTCTGTCCCTGATGTTTTTCTTAGAGAGAAGTGGCTTCTCAGTTGCCCTTCTTGACACCAGACCATCCTCCAAAAGTCTTTGCCTCACTGTGTGTGCACATGCACTCACACCTGCCTGCTGCCATTCCTGAGCAAGCTCTGCACTGGAGGCAGCAGACTGTGAAAATTAATATTGTGTCATTCTCAAAACTTTTGGCCATGGCTGTACATGAGAAAAACCCTGCTCATGAGAACTTACAGGTCCAAGGGGAGGAGAAGACATACAGCTGTGATACAGAAGGGAGAAAGAGTGAGTAAAGAGAATGAGGCAGTGGGTTAGGATGGGAGTTAAAGACTTTGATAAAGAAGGGGGTCTTGATAGCCTGTCTGAAGGCTATATATATGTTATCTGTGGGTTTAAATTTAGATAAGTCCAGAATTTATTAGCTAAATTGATGGAAGAAAAACATGTGCCTAGTATGATGAATGGGTTTTACTATTATTGGGCCAGATCCAGATCCCTACACACTTTACGTTCGTGTGAGGGTCCGTAGGTACGCACACATAGCGGGGAGTGCACGCCTGCTGCACTCATCCCTAACGGTAGTAAATCTGGACACTTATGTGTCCAGATTCCTACCTTAAGTTTTTAGGAATAGGTCTGCATTTGTACGGCCACAGACCTAGTCGTAATGGGGCTTCCCCGCCCCCGATCCCTAATTTACATTGCTATCCCCTCCTGTATGGTGGGGACATGACCATCATAAATTTAGGGTCTGCCTCTTGTGCATACTTAGTATTGTACGTAACTAAGTTACGTATGACAGTAAGTACATACGTGGAACATTGGCGTGCGCATGCGCAGATGTTCTGAGACAGGGGACTTACGCAAATAATTTGCGTCTGGATCTGGGCCATTATTATTATTATTATTATTTTTATTTTTTTTTGATCAGTGTGGTACAATATGTAAACCTTCTGTTGCCTCTCCACAACAAGAAAATTTCATCCTTAAATCTACGCAGCAAAGTACACATCAGCTTCTTTCTCTACTCCACATAAGAGCACTAGATTTATCACTATGTGATAAGAGGAAACATGAAAAAGGTAGGTCAAGTACAATAATTGTGTTAAAGTAATTGCATTTCCATGAGTCAAATCAGATACTCCTTTTAAAAAGAGTGTGTATCTACAGGTTGCCGCAGGGCTTGTGCTACCTCATAATTGAAAACAGTGGACCGGATCCTGACTTGATAATGACACCCTGCTCTCATATGGACCCATCAGATGCTATGTGCGATTTCCATACAAAATACCTATTGTACATAACTGAATTCCAAACAATAGAATTAGAGAAAAAAAGGGCTGATATTCCCCTCCTAGGTGGTCGGGGGGAATATGTTAAGCAGTCAAATGGACTCGTGTGACTTAAGACCGCCTTATGGCAGCATAAATCACTAATTCTCCGCACGAGAGAGAGAAGTGAGTTCACTCTCCTTTTTTGTGTGTTCTTTAAGATTGCTGTATGTACGGAAAGCATGCAGGGGTTTGAATTAGGTCCAGTATGTCTATTCCCGGATCACTACTGCTTGCTGCTACCTTCCATTTAAATGTATCTAGCCACTGGACCACCATTGAGCCCCTTATTTTTAACTGAAAGCTATAGAAATAACACTGCAATATACCGAAGGCGCATGCTCAAACATCTAGATCCTTATTATCCAGTCATCTATACTGGAAGACTTTCCAGCAGCTGGGTGGGAAGGGGCAAGCTGCATACTGTGAGTATGCACAACTGGAGGGAACTGGGATTTCAATTATAAAGTAAGGACTGGGATAAGTACTTACGCACAATTCTGATTTCTGCAATGCCCTCACATAAAATGGGAAAATGAAAAGGGCGTGGGTCGGCTGCCAGAATGGCCCTTTTCCAAAAGAGTCGGTTTCTACAAGCCAATTCCAAATTGGCTCTGCATTTGATTGCTCCTGCCCCACTGAGGACAAGAAATTGAAGATTCAGAGGACGAAACTGAAGCAGCAAGAGGGAAGTGTTTCTCCAACCCTTATCCTAATGCTCACCCAAACCCCTTACTTCCATTACCCTAAACCTAACCATCCATTCCCCGCAACCTGACCTTAGCCTGACCCTAAAAATCCCAGCCTAACTCTAATACTCTCCTTTCCGCAGCTGATCCCTAAGACTCCCCTACCCACAGTCTAACCCTATGACATCCCTTCCTGCAGTTGATCTCTAAGACTTTCCATAGACTCCCCTTGCTGACTCACCTGTCCGGTCCGGGTCTGCGGTGGTGCAACGAGTCTGCGCTGGCGCTTTCGGAAATAATGAATGGGTAAGTATGCTGAAAAATAAATTCAGCATATTTACCCATTCATTAGTAAAACTTTCTAATTACTAAATACCTGTGCTCCAAAGTCCCTTGCATGTATGGGAAGTGGCCTCACCTCACATGCACAGGATGCTGTGGGACTCCAGGAATCAGTCCAATATACTGATAATATATAACTGTTACCTTTACCTCTGTCTCCCCATCCATAAAGCTATCCTTAATGTATAATTCCAACTCCATGCTGCAAAGCAGGTCTCTAAAGTGCATAGTGCTTGCTGCTTTACATTTTTAGCACCACAGAAGTCATAAAAAATGTCAACCGGTAATTTTTTATCTCACTAAGGTGCACAACTGATGCAAAATGCTCAAAAAGAAATAACAATATTGCCACATAGTCATCACTTTTACTTAAGCAAATGTCAGAATTCCCTGGGAATGAATTCTTATGATCATTATTGACTCTTTTCAACCTTTACCCTCTCTTTTCCAGGCACAACAAATTTTTTATAAAACAAAAATAATAATAATAATAATAATAATAATAATAATAATAATAATAAACTGAAACTATAAAGGGTACACACTATTATGATTCATCAGTTATAAAAAAAAAACCTCACTAAATATTCACAACAGTATGGTGACATATGTCATATTAACATGTTTAATAGAATATATATCTCATATTAATATGTTTAATAGAATAACCTTAATACATACATAATGGGCCATATTCAGACCTCTCCACGTGATACGTACTTGTGGAGGTCTGGAACTACACAGGGAAGAGTAAACTCCCCTGTGACTCCTCTCTGTCATGCGTAGTTATAGACACTTCTGTGTAAGTAATGCTGCCTTAAGTTATCTGCCGTATCTGTGTCCGTACGCACCCAGATCCACACAGATCTCGTAAACAGCAGAGGCAAATCTCCCCATGCAGCAGAGGCAAAGCAATCGATACACTGAAGACAGAAGGGTAAGTATAAATTTAGCCGCAACCCTTACCCTAATCCTTACACTAACCCTCCCCTTTCATTACCTTAACCTTCCCCTTCCCTTCACCTGACCACACTGCAAATCCCTGCTGTGATGTTTCACATTGCGAAATAGGGACAGCCAAAAATAGCTTTTCGGCTGTCCCCATTTCGAATGTGATATACCGCATCATTTGTTTTTCTGAATGGGTGAATATGCGATTTGCATACTCACCCATTCATTTTCAAAAAAAACGCCAGCGCCGCCGCAGTGTGTGGGGGGGTGACTTAGGGTTAGGCTATGGGTGGGTGATTCATTTTCAGGAAAGTCGCCAGCGCCGCTGCCAGACCTGACCACTGGAGAGGCAAGTAACCCTCTTAGGGGACTTAGGGTTAGGCTGCGGATGGGGGGAATTAGGGTTATACTGCAGGGGGAGGCTTAGGGTTAGGCTGCGGGAGGGGTGACTTAGGGTTGGAATTAGGGAAAGGGTAGGTTTTTTTTTACTTACCTAATGTTGCACCGTGTTCGATGCTCCGGGGATCGATTTCTATGCCTCATCGAGACATGAGCAATCGCTACAGTATCCCAGCTAGTTCGGAACTGGCTGGGAGCAAATCGCCCTATTTCAAAAGCCTTCCTTCCCTGCAGCCTAACTCTAAGACTCCCCTCTCCGTAACCTAACCCTAAGACTCCCTTTCCTGCAACCTAACCCTTAGACTCCCTTCCCTGCAGCCTAACCCTAAAACAACCCTCCCCGCAGCCTTACCCTAACCCTCCCCTTCCAGTACTCTAACCCTAACCTTCCCTTCCCCGCTGCCTAACCCTAAAACTTCTTGGAGAGTGATACTCAAATCTCTAGTCGGTGCAGTGGGTCTCTCTTGTCAGTGCGGCTCGTGCAGCAGGTCTCCGAAAAATAATTTGGTAACTATATCAATCAGCATACTAACCCGTTTAGAAAAAAAATGAAAATTGCTGTCTTTTTGCAAAATAGAGACAGCCAAAACGTTTTTGGCTGTCTCTACTTCTAAAAGACTTCATTTGCGCCAGCTACTCCCACCAGTTTGAAAGCATGTCTGGGATAGCGGCTAAAACAGTTGCAGTCCCCGCTAAGAAAGTCTGATTTCCGAAATAGGGACACCTGAAAGTTCCTATTGTTCCTATTTCGAATACCCCTTTCGTTTAGAATTTTTTTTCAGAATGGGTGAGTATGCGGATCGGCATACTCGCCCATTCCGTTTTGGAAACGCCGCTGCTGCCGCAGCACCCAGGCAGCGGGAAAGGTGAGTAACCTCTCCAGGGTTAGGGTCAGGCTGCGGAGAAGGGAGAGTTAGGGTCAGGCTGCAGGGGAGGGAGGGTTAGGGTCAGGCTGCAAGGGAAGGAGGGATAGGGTAATGTAGGGTTAGAGTTAGAATTAGGGGAAGGGTTGGGGTAGTTTTTTTACTTACCTTTTGGAGCACCGAAAGTTCGGGGCTCCGTGGATTGATTGCTATGCCTCATCGAGATCAAAACTGGCTGGAAGAAAACGGCCCTATAGAAATATGTTCGTTCTTTCTGGGTACCAACACCCGACTGTGGTGAGTTTTTGCTCTCAATTTAAAAATACATTATATATGACCCAAAGTTGGGCCTCTGACAGTATTAAAGTTATGACCACCAAAACAGAGAAGCCTTGTAAGTTTTTTGTTTTGATCTTTTGTTTATTAGACTTCCTTCCATATACAGCCCTTCAAGGGGTTCTCTGAATGCACAGCTAATCTCACACCTTTATTTCTACCTATTAAAGGATATAAGTTTTACTATGCAGTGTGTGTGTGTGTGTGTGTGTGTGTGTGTTGAGGTTCTGATTTGGTTTGACAGATCACTGTACCCATTTCTGCATTAAAACTGCACGGAATGAAAATCGGGGCCAATCTTTGCCACCATCTGTTTTTGTTAATGAGATAAGATCATTTAATTTCCATTAATAGGAGTTAATGCAATAGTAGAACTATGGTTTTATGGCTGAAGTGCAGTATTTCACATTAGTGACAACTAAAACAACAGTTTTGAATGTCACAATATGAATAATGTTATAATAGAAATAGCTGCCTCATGATGAAAAAGTTCATAAAACAGATGGTATCCAATAGTTCAATTCGCTAAATGAATATGCTCTTCCCACCAGTACTCATGGGGAGTGTGCCCTGAGGCTAACCAGAAATGCACAATGGAATGCACATTTCTTTCATATAAGATATACAATTTGCAAGCAAAAAACTAAAGAAAGAGCTTTATTAACAAATCATTAATGAGAGTAAGACATTTGAACAGCAAGACTGAGACTGTTACCTATGGTAATGCATGTCAGAAAATCAAGAAAATCTTGTAGAAGCACAGGCTTATTTAAACTTATATTCTAATTACCTAAAGAAAATATTGGACCACATAACTTATGAGATGAATAAGGTTAAAGATATAAAATCATTTGGTACATAGACCTGTTCTTAGACCTACAAACCCATCAAACACGTACTGCAGAAGCCAGAGAGTAAAAGCACCAGGGTCTCTAGTACATTACAGTATCCTCAGTAAAAGGAAGGATGCCACTTTAACATTATAGAGATGTATATTATTTATATCTAAAGAAAACATAACACTCTTTACTGGGCACTTATTATGAAACTAATTTTTTCTGATTGTGGTAATTCTTTGGTGTATCTATCAATTTGAACTATTCGATATCAGGTGAAGGTAATTATTTCTTTCTTAATTATATTTTGCAGACAGTGGATGTGATCGAGTAAAGGGGGTGCTTTACGATCTTCATAAGTGGAAAACGCCTGCATTTGATGACTATGACTGTGCATAAAGCATACTTCCAGTATGGAACAAGATCCTCAGAATCTTTACAATTGAGATGTAGGGCCGGATTCACAACCCTGTCATTTTTAACATACGTGCCTAATTTTACGATTCTAGCTACTACGCATGCTTAGTAACTAGTTTACGCTATCTACATAACGTTTTGTTACGTAGATAGCGTACATGCGGTCTTTAACGAAACTCTACGTAGATTGCGTAAAATAGTTACTACACATGAGTAGTAGCTAGAATTGTAAAATTAGGCACGTATGTGAAAAATTACGGAGTTCTGAATCTGGCCCGCAGTCTCTATAAAGCAAATGCTGTTTCTGAATTAGAGTCAGTAGAAAGCTAATTTTCGTCTGTCTCTATTTAAAATTTAGCGCTTATTAGCTGGACACACACTGGAGAGATAATTGCTCCCAGCGTGTGCTTGCCGATAAACGGGGCTATTTTCCCCTGGGAAAAGGTTCGGATATCAGCACCACACACAGCAGAGGCTGGGGATGATAATCTCTGCAGGAGAGCCTGCAGCTAGCCTATTGACTGGCTGCAGTCTCTTTCTGATTGGCTGGATCTCCAGTATAGGAATTAAGCAGAGTTTCCATTTTAAGTAAGGATGACACTGAAATCTTAAGGAAGGGTTCATGTATCATAAGTGTATGTGTGAGGAAAGACCATACACTGAAGACTGGACACAGCAGGGATTAGGCAAGTGCTGTAACTACAGTTGGTGCAGGGGGTATGGCTGCAGCAAGACCTGTAAGAGAATAAGATATTTAACCTTTCTGTAACAATTGCTGTATGACATTTACATTCATGATTTCTGTTCTGTTGCAGATGGTGCTGGCAAGCCTAAAATTGTGCAATTACTGAAATAACCAGATGGTAGCAATTTCTTATTGGACATCTATTTGTTAAGCATGCCATTGCTTTATATACATTTAAACATTCACAAAGGCATTTAATCTTTTTCTTTTTGTTACATAAACACTATAATTATTAACCAATTTTTATTAGTGTCCACAAAGAAAATATAGCCCTTCACAAAAAAACCCTGACCCCTTGAAGATCACATCTTTAATTTATACGGCACAAACAAAAACTAGCGTTAATTTCTTTGGAATCCA
Source organism: Limnodynastes dumerilii (assembly GCA_011038615.1). Classification (NCBI taxonomy): domain Eukaryota; kingdom Metazoa; phylum Chordata; class Amphibia; order Anura; family Limnodynastidae; genus Limnodynastes; species Limnodynastes dumerilii. The sequence goes on along the minus strand of WWET01004710.1, from coordinate 18,148 downwards.
AAACATCTGGAACAAGCTGTAACATTTTAATTTCTAACTCATCACATCACGCAGTGCACACATTTTATATACTATGCTGAGCTGCACATGCCTTAAGACAAAAACTTTTTGTTTTCAATAGACAGTCAAAAGCATCTATTTAGACATTTACTACTGCTTATTTATTTTTATTTATTTATTTACATTTTTTTTTACTTCCTAAGCACCCAATTCTATTTCAGTGTTTATGCGATACTTAATAAGGCATAGCCTCCCTGAAAGGCCCACTAAAGCTGGCCTTACACTAGAGCAATTATAGGTCCGATCTTTCAATAAGATGTATTGTAGTGTACGATTAGAATGGATTTTTCAAACATTTTCAAACATTATTTGATCTTTTGACGCTCAGTGTATATTGGGAGCAACCTCCAGATACTGTGTAGTTGTAACGGTACCGGTGGGCTGTGGGAAGCAGGAGTACATACCACTGGGTAAGTTGGAGGCCAGATGCGGAAAGCACTAAGGTGCGGAGTCTAACGAGGGCCTGGTGTTTACTAGAGCCCCTAATGGTGGGGATAGACTGGGCTGCTGGCTACCTTGCAGGTCACGGCCCCTGGAGCAACTTCCGGGAGAGGAAGGAGGAATGCAAAGATGGAGACAGGAAGAAGAGAAGTAAAAGTGGAGTAGGTAGCGGGAAAAGATGGGCCTGACCTGTAATAAACGACGAGAGACACGGAACAGAGACAACGGACAAAGAAGGGATGACGGGACTAATAGGAAAAACTGAACCGACTGGGACAGTCACACGCACATTCAACCAGCGTGAACCCCAAGAGGTTAACAAATACTAGCACTCAGGAGAGGAAGGGTTAATACAAGAAGGATTAAACACTATGAAGAGAGAGGGAACTGGAGCACAGAGGTAGATGGCAAGGCACTGGGCAGGAACAAGATGGGGCACTCAAGAACGCTGGAAAAAGGCACAATGCAGAGAGAGATTGAGGCAAAGAAGCAGGCACAGTAACCACATGCAGAGACTATAACCGGCGCTGTAAGGCTGTCAGCACCGGTCTGATATAGATGCTGCTAGCCCCTGTTAGGCTAGCAGCCCTCCAGCCCCCACAAGCCAACAGGACGTTCCCCTGGCAAGGGAGAATGCCCAATCAGTGCAGAGTCG
>WWET01004710.1:0-16959 GCA_011038615.1 Limnodynastes dumerilii | reverse complement strand
GGGGGGTGGGCGTCGCGCCCGACTGAAGCTGTGGCGGCACCCCACGTGGTGTTTTTTAACATGCCGTGATGTGTGCAGATACCGGACTGGGAGGGGTGAGTGATCAGAGGTGCCGGACCGCCTCTGGCAGCGGCATGTAACAGTAGTATATAGGCATTTATAATTATTGGGAATATTGTCACAGCGCTGCAGCCTGTTAGGTTCTGCAGTGCTGTGACTGTAGACCAACACATAGGGAAAGAGAACAGTGTCCGCTGTGTCCTCTCTCCCTCTGTGCGTCTACTATCACAGCACTGGGCAGCCTGTCAGTGTAAGAGGGTCTGCAAGGCACTGCACAACCTAACATTCTTTTTCTCATTCACAATCAGAGGCTATTGTGTGGCATTTGTGATCCACAACCCCGTATGTAGGAGAGCAGGGCACTGCTCTCCTAAGTAATGGTTGAAGATCCGCCAGCAGGACCATGCCCTAAGTATTCCGCACGGAAACACTTCTGTGCAGAATACTGAATTGTGCGTAGGGGCTTATCGAAGCCCTTACTGTATAATTGAAATGCTTATGCCCACCCCCTATGTGTATCTCCTCCTTATGGACAGACACCAGATCCACACAGAGCGAAGCATCAGTTGGCTGCACTAAGTTGCGAACATAATGGTACTGCGCAGTACATATGCAGTACCATTTTCCAGTGGACTTCTGTACGTAGCATACGGAAGTCTGACGGAGGTAGTAATTGTAAATCCAGCCCCCAGCATTAAACAAACCTGGTAAATATACACAACGTAAGACTGGCCCACATGGGAGCCAGGGGAGTAAGGTGCAATAAGGCTGTCTGGACACACGTTTAAAGGGGCAATAAGGCTAACTGGACACAAAGAAGGAAGGGGCAATAAAACAGAATGGATACATAGGAGGAGGGCATTAAGAATGACTGGACACACAAAATGAAGGAGCAATAAGACTGGCTGGACATAGAAGGAATGGGCAAAACTGCTAACTGGACACACACAAGGAGAAGGCAATAGCAGCATTGTAAATCTGGTCCACTGTCTGGAACTGCAAAGTTTTGTTTTAGATGCCATACAAATTCTATTTCTTTATTGGAGGAAATGATATAGAAGTGATACATAAATGATGCATGTCATTGACATTCTAGGGATAAGTGTTTTCCATGTCTTTTAAGCCACCTATCTGGAAGCCAACACTTTAATGCAGTGGGGCTGATTTAGAGCTGCACTTACATCTTTTTTTTTTAGGTGTGAGTGTAGACCTGAGCAATACCATGTTGAACTGAAAGGGGAGGGCACATTTTTATTGTGAAAGCAGAATTAGAATTTAGAGGTAAAGTTTCTTAGCTCAACTCTAAATAATAGATTACATATAAAGCTATGCAGTGTGTGAGTTCTATGGGCAAGAAGTAAAGTATTTTCCCTGCATGCAAAAGATTTAAAAATAATGATCCCCCCTTACTATGCAAAATGGTTTAGCCGAGCTGTACACTTACACCTGTGTTGCCCTTACTCCCACACTTTGAATCAGCCCCAGTATTGGGTTAGATTAATGGATTTACAATTAAATGTTCAGCTTTGAGTGTTTTATAAAAGCATTGCTAATAGAGTGACAAAATGAATTAATTGCAATCCACAGGTTGTTACTGACAGAGTCAAAAGTTACTGGAGTGAAACCAAAGATTTAAATGTGATATGTTTTTATCTCTAAACACAGCATAAGTGATCAGATAGAGGAACCCAGCTGCATCCACACACCATGTGAGCCACATGGTAACCACATACATCGCTTCTATGTACATACAGTCCAACATTAGTTCCTTCCGTCCCACAATCTAAAATAAAAGTAAAATAAATGGTCAACATACAAGGTATTTTTCAATAAATGCTTCGTTAGGTGATTTCTGTATTTATGAACAGGAAAAAGGGGTATACATTGATGAGACACATGGTGTGGGTAGCTTTATCCAATGGGCAAGAGAAGCAAAAACATGTTTATTTGTCTTGTTGTCCAGACAACCACAGTTATCAAGAAAGACCACCAGAAGAGATTTAGAAAACACTGGCCATTGATCAGACAGCAGTGAGGGTTTACATACAACTGAACACATGTGCAAGTAATCAGAGTCATTAAATCAGGATCCAGGGTTAAAATCTTTCAACTGTTTGTCCGCCTGCATGAATAGAGAACTGCTGCCACCTACAGGGAAAGAAAGAAAAGAAAAGAAAAAGAAAGAAAGAACTGTACTAATAGAAACAAAAAATAGATCATAAATGGACAAAGGGACAGACAAAATTGATCCCCAATCATTGAATATTTTAACCACAGCACTGAGATGAAAAACATAGAATAATGGAAGAGAATGAAAATGTTTAAATACTCCTTAATAATAGGAATTGTTTAACAGGAAAAATAGGAAGAAACATTGGTTTATTACTGTCCCATGGTGGGCTTGATTATGGTTCGTAGGGACCCCATGGCATCTAAAATGTGAGGGCCCCTGCCACATATTAATAAACAGTACACCCGTATAAATATTAATTTATGTCAAGCAAGATCTGACCTCCAATAAACATTAGACAAAACATCAAACCCCAATTAAGGGTGTGGGTCCCTGCTTTGAACTGCTATTTCGATAGTTCCGAACTGGCTGAGATATTGATGGCTTATGTATTGATTAGGCATAGCAATCGATCCGCGGAGCACCGAACACAGTGGTAATGTGGAGAATGAGAAGCAGCCCCCGGAGGACGGCGACGGCGGGACGCAGGAGGAGGGGATTGTCGAGGGATGTCTGGAGGCTCGACGGAGCAGAGCAGGGCTGGAAGAGGCCGTGGACGGAGAGGAGGTAGGGGAGACCGACGCTGGCAGCGGTTCAGAAGCGAATGGCTGCCAGCCGGTCACGTGGAGCCCCGATTGGCTCGCAGTGGCCATTTTGCGGCCCAGGATCACCCGTGGCACCGTGGTGAGCCAATGAGCGCTCACCACGTGTTGCCTCCCAGCGGGCCGTGCGGCGGGCTTAAAGGGCGGTCACGTGAGCGGGAAGGTGCGGTGTGCGGCGGCCATTTTCCGGAGAGTTTGGACAAGCTGAGTGTGCGGACACAGAGAAAGAGTTTTGCACAGGAGAGGGCCAGCGTAGCAGCCGGGCCTCAGACCACCAGGGCACTGCTAGACATCCAGGGACGTGCCAAAGCGCTAGTAGGCCCTTGGGTGTCTGGTGTAAAAGATTGCTGGAGGAAGGTGAAGTCCTCCCTGGACCACCAGGGTGAGCGGACCATCGAGGAGGCCTTGTCTGTTTCCGCCCCACTGGACCACCAGGGGTGCCAGGTAACGGGGCAGTATCCCCTAGACCACCAGGGAAGAAGGTGTTAAGCGGGGAAAGGGGTTATACTACCCGTATGCCCTTATCCTTATCAAAGGGGGGGGTGTAGGAAGAAGGGGTACACGCAGTGAAGGAGGGGAGGCCAGATAGAGACGGTAAGTGGCACCTAGGGTTAGGACTGAGGGATAGCCAATTAGTGTGATAAGTGTACACTGTTACTTTTGCTATTGTGATTATACGTTTCAGTTTATAGTAAATTCAGCAGATCTCTTGTTCACGGTCTGTTTAAGTATCTGTTTATTAAGGTTACAGTTTGGTTGTGGCATTAGGCCAGAGTTGTTGTTTGTGTTGATTTTCTTTCATTCCTCAGCTCCGGTCAGAAGTCGGCCCCAGCAGGAGCTGCGGCCTTCTGCACCCTTACCGTTGCACGCTTGGCGTTCCTGTGGGTATCCGGTGAAATTGGTAGAGCAGTGAGCACCAGCCAACTAACTGTGAGTGGATCCTCTGTTGTTTCCCTTTTGTTGTATTTACACTTCGATAGGTAAGTAAAATAAAAACAACTACCCTTTCACTAATTCTAACCCTAACCCTCTCTTCCCCACAGCCTAAGCCTAATACTCCCTTCCCCACAGCCTAACCCTAACCCTCCCTTCTCCCTAGCCTGACCCTAACCCTCCCTCTCTTTATAGCCTAACCCTAAGACCCCCCTCCCCGCAGCCTGACCCTAAGCCTCCTCTTCTCTGGTCCTAACCCTAACCCTCCCTTCCTAAGTGCCTAGTCCTAACCCATCCCCCTAATACTAAAATGCCCCGGAGAGGTTACTCACCTCTCCAGAGCTGTCAGCAGCGGCGGGTCTGCAGCGGAAATGAATGGCTGAGTATGCAAGCCATTCCTAAAAAATTAAAATGGCTGCCATTCGAAATAGAGACAGCAAAAAGGAACTTTCGGCTGTCTCTATTTCTAAAAGCAGCCATTTGGACCAAGGATATGCAACGCCAAATTAAATATCAGTCCCTCCAGTTTTGAACCCCAGTTAAAAGCTAACCCCTGAATACGAGCGGGACGGAACCTTTCCCATGCCTTCCGGCTCCGTCTCCGCACCCGTGGAAGGAGGGGGAACAAACACCACACAGAGAGTACAGGTCTTGATACTCACAACCTTGATGCGCGCTCTCACCACCACACCTACCAGCGACCACTTACATCCGAGTACCGCAACCTGTCCTCTGTCACGTGTTCTCCTGATGCTACCCTAGCCAGGGCCTGGCACCCTCTCACCACTACCGGAGCCTATCGCCCTCTAATCCGGCATCCCAGTAGCCTAACATGGACCTAGTGCCCAACACTAGTAACAGGGCCTAATACCCTTTAACCGAACAGGCCTAACACAGGCCTAGCGCCCGTCCCTCACCAGGGCCTAACGCCCACTAACAAACAAAGGGCCTAGTGCCCTTATCTAACCAAGGGTCTAGTACCCTTTTACTATAAATACTTTGGGCCTAATGCCCTGTACTACAGGGGTCTAGCACCCCTCTAACTAATAGGGCCTAGCGCCCTACAACACTATTGGGCCTAGTGCCCTCAGATGGGGTTCCTCGCCCCTGTGCCCGTAGAGGGGGTCCTCTGGCTCCAGTCCAGGCCTGGACTGGGCCGGCCGTACCATTGGTAGCAGTGGGGCAGTTAAACAGGCCTTCCTAGCCGGGGGCCTCTGTGCACTCATTGCCTGGGGGGGGGTTTAGTACTTTCCCTGGTGGCCCAGTGGCAGACTACAGGATACCTGTCCGCGCAGGATAGGAGACAGTGGAAGCCCAATGGGGGCTCCCCACTGCCTCCCTTGCCGTCTTTTGTCTTCCTGCGCCGCTTCTTCCAATTCTTCCAAGCCTTTTCTTCTGTCTTCAGCCGCTTCTGGCCCTTTCCTCCACAGCATGCAGCTTGACCTTCTCTCTTCAGCCTCTTCCAGCCACTGCCCTCTCCTTCCGTCCCATGCAGTGGATTTTTAATCCAACCGCAGGGGCTGATGGGATTGGTGATGTAGTGAGCCCTGATTGGCTCACCACGGCACCGCATTGCACCCTGGGCGCCGCAGGGGCGCCTGGGTGCAGTGCTGCGGTGAGCCCTGCAAGGCTCACCGCACTGCCCTCTTCCAATCAGGGCTTGCGGCCGTGCCATGTGACCGGCTGGCAGGCAATCAGAATTGATTGGCTACCAGCCGGAGTTCCTGGAGCTTGGGATGGCGCGCTGCAGCGCTACTTACACCCACAACAAGAACCATCAAAATTGGATATAACCCAAAAAAAACATATAATAATAAAGAACAGCATTTATAACTTACCCACTTTGAACATAAAAGCCCCCTTCCAAGCTGGTGAAGAAGCAGAATCTTTTCAGACAGCAGCTCCTCAGGCAGACTCGCAGGGGCTGGTGATGGCAGAAAGATCCTGTCAGATCTCTCTCTTTCTCTCTCCCCCCCCCCTGGCTTCAGCTTATCTCAGCATTGCATGCACAGCACAATAAAAAGTACATTACAGCCTGCTCACTGTGTCTTCAGACTACTCTCTCTGTCCATTGCTGGTGTTCAGCGACCCGCAGAGAATGTTAAATTTGCGCTTGTTTAAATTAACACCATGACCATCCTAAATTACAGTATATGTGTAAGCATCATTAAACGCAATCTTGTAACCACAATTAAAGTCATAATAGTCAGTATTCCCAACAATGGGCTGGATCCAGACCTTGTTAAGTGCATGAACTTAGTTACATCTGGGCTAAACCATGTTGATTTCAGGGGGAGTCAAGTTAATTGTATTCTTTGCATACAGGGATATATCTGGCTACCAGCCGGAGTTCCTGGAGCTGGGGGCGGCGCGCTGCCGTCCCCCACCGTGCTACTTACATTTCCCCCAACTTTGTCCTTTGTGGTCCCCACAAAGTAGTTCCGGGGTATGTCCTCCAGGGTTCCGGGTGATGGGGCCTCATCCGCACCGAATGATGGTCCCAGGTCCAGTGAAGGTGCGATGGTCCACTCTTCTACCTGGGTAGGAGACTTCCTTTTTGTCCCTCTGTGTCTTTCCTGTCGCAGTCTCTTCGGAAGGGCCTCCAGGCGCAGAACTGCCTCCCAGTCGCTCACTTCTCCCTCTGGGGGTAGGGATACCTTCCAGCTTTTGTCCTCCTCTTCCGTGCAGTCCCTTCCTTCCTGCAACGATGGGGATCTGCACCACTCAGCCACAGCTTCTTCCGGGCTACTCATCTCCTCAGGCACAGCTGGGTACACCACCTCTGCTGATCTCCAGGGGCGTCGCTCGTACCAAGGACACTTCAGCTCCCAATCTTCATACAGTGTCTCTTCCGACACGGTGTCCCGCTTCTCCTGTTGAAGGAGATCTTCTGACGCTGCCCCTGGGCCCGTGCGTTCCGCCGAAACACTCTGGAGAAGCCTTAGCAAAAGTACCGATGTTGTGGTGGGTGGTAGCTGCCTTCTCTTTCTGACCTCCGGCTGGACTTCTGGCACCTGCTGCTCCCTGTCAGTGCAGTTTTCGGTCTTTTCCCGCTGACAGAAGTCTCTCCGCACGGTCTTCGTGTCCTCGTGCCCTTCTGCTTTTCCACGCGGGTCCCCCAACTTCAAACTCGCCACAGAGACAACCTTCATCTTCAGGAAAGTCCCAGAAATTCTCGTCCGCCGTGAGGCAATCCCAGTCTTCATGCCCCAGCTGTTCACATCGGTCGCACTGGGGCTTCTCCTCCCAATGCTCGGCTGTCTCACCCCAGTGTGGGTTCCAACAACCATGATTCCAACCATGATTCCTTTCAGACTCAGGTCAGTGACACTAGGGCTGGTTCTCACATGGGGGTTGGAGCCACAAAAAAAACACCCATACACTGCTTAAAACAATCCCAGTATTGGTTTCATAAAGCTTTCACAAATATCTGGGAGGTGTTTTTTTTTGTGGCTCCAGCCCCCATGTGAGAACCAGCCCTAGTGTCACTGGCCTGAGAATGGAATCATGGTTGTTGGAACCCTCCCTCTATGATTCCAGCTGTCCTGGATTAGGGGTGATTTCCAATACAGAGGAATTGTGTGCTTTTTTTCTATCTTTACTTTTTTTAACACGTTGGCTGCATATAATGGCTCTACCCAGTCTGTCTGTTGCCACCCAGTATTATTCTAATTATTGCTAAAATTGTAAAGCGCTACATAATCTGCTGGTGCTACATAAAATCCTGTAAATAAATACATTAAACGGGTGGAATGCATTACACAATATACTGGCCACCTAGTGGTTACATAATAAATTGCAACTTTCTTTTGCCTTAATGAGTATGTTAGTGCACAGATATTGGCCTGGATTTGCACTTACACCTTTTTTTAAGTGCAAGTATAGACCTGAGCAATATTATGTTGAACTGCAAGCAAAATTATATTTAAGAAGTGAAATTTCTTACCTCAACTCTGTTTTTTAGATTAAACATAAATCTACCCAGTATGTGAGTTCAGTGTGCAAAAGTTAAGTTTTTTCCCTCTATGTATAAGATTTAAGATTAATTAGCACCCCTTACTTTGCAAAATGGTTTAGCCGAGCTGTATACTTGCACCTGTTTTACCCTTACTCCCAAATTCTGAATCCAGGCCACTAAGTTCATGATTAGTTTGATCAAATGGTAATATTTATACTCATATAATAACTAAGTCAATTAACATTCACCACTGGATTAGTAAAGAAAAATAAGATTTTGTATGGCATCAGTTCCTAATAGAGAATCAGATGTGAAAATTCAGCATATTAGCTACACACTCAACTGTCGCCTTAGTGTGATATGAATAAATGTAAAGAAAAAGAAACAAATCTGCAAATGTATACCAATATATACAAATGCCAAAAAAGATTTTAGTAAACAACAAATAGATAAATACATTTACATTCTTGAAATCACCTGGAAATAAATTAAATAATCCATGCTAAAATACTATAACTAAAATTAATGTGATTTCTAATGGATCAATGAATGGTAAATTACGCATAAGTTGAAAAATATATATAAACACCATACACCTATAAATTCAAAGGGATATGGGACCTGATTTACACTTAAAATGTTCCTGCTTCTTAAGTGGTTGGGACCCCAGTAAATGTCCCATTTCCGATAGGGACATCCGAAAGTTCCTTTTCGGATGTCCCTATTTCTAATACTTTCCTTTTTCTACATTTTTTTTAGAATGGGTGAGTATGCCATTCGGCATACTTCACTAATCTCCTTCAGAAATACCGCCGTCGCTGATATCCCTCCTCCGCCGCTGTTATCTAAGTTGAGTAACTTGTCTGTGCGGGATAGGGAGGATTAGTATCAGGCTGCAGAGGAGGGTGGATTAGGGTCAGGCTGCAAGGAAGGAAGAGTTAAGGTCAGCCTGCCATGAAAGGAGGGTTAGGATTATGAGAGGAGAGGGTTAGTGTTAGAATTAGGGAAAGGAGTGGGAGACTATTTTTTCTTACAATTTCGGAGCACCGAAAGCTTGGTGCTCTGTGGATCGATTGCAATGTCTCCTCAAGGCATATACAATCGAAATCCCAGCCAGTTTGAAACTGGCTGGGAGAGAATGGCCATATCGCAATAGGGCCGTTCTACCCGAGGAACCACATCCCTTCTTAAGTGCAGAATCTTCTGAAATGACCTACTATGCATGCATAGTAAGTAGCTCATTTACGCAATCTATATACCAATTAGATAGGTAGATTGACTCTGTGTGGTCTTTAAAGGGCAGGGAGAGCCATTTTCTGTGCGTAGTTTCCTTCTGTGGTAAGATAAGGTAGCCCTATGGCCCTATGGCCCTCTGAAGTGTCATAAGGTACCTAAGAATAGGGGCGGGTTAGGGGCAGGACGTGTGAGTTAGGTGCGATTCTGTAAACACCTAAGTCACTCTTAAGTGTGAATACAGTCCATAGATCCCATACTAAGGAATCCATGATAAAACACTATAATTAAATTAAATATGGTTACTAAGGGATCAATGAAACGTAAGTTACACATAAGTTGAAAAATATATATAAACACCATACACCTATAAATCCAAAGAGATATAGGGCCTGATCCAGACCTACGCAAATAACACGCCCTTGTGCATAGCATATTTACGCCAGCATACTTACTAAAGCACACCCCAAGGCATTCCCCTTGCTTGTACTGCTGGCGTCCGTAGTCTCCATGCATTGTTACGACGCTAAGGACGCCCATACTGTACGATTTAAATGCCTCACCCCTCCCCCCAAGCATAATTACGGGTGTTGTATGGCTGGCACGCCCCTTTGTGCGTTGTTACCAAGCTGTTACACGGCTTATATGCTCAGAGTTACTTTGCGTAACATCTGCCGCGAGCATGCGCAGTAACTACTAATGGGCGCTTTTACGCTTACGGCCAGCGTAAAATCTGCGCAGGCGAAGGACAGAGGTTATGCTACAGATCTCCTAGGTCAAACAGCGATAGGCATGTAAATTAAATATAGAAAAATAGAAAAAACCTGAGCTAGGTGAACCTGGCAGAAAAAAGAACGGTTTAGAGTGCTACCATTGAGACAGAGGGCTCTATTTACTTAGCGAACAAGAAAGTAGCTCATCCAGGTTCGAACTGTCTCTCTGCAAATCTGGGAGCTACTTTCTTGTTATTTACTAAGTCTTACCCTCCTGGCTGTCCCGCGATGAGATTATAGCTTTTTTTTATTCATCGCGGGATTTCTTCTTGTGACTGGAAGGCCTGTACATGCGCAATGGCTCTCTGCTGGGACTTCATGGCTCTTGATGTCGGGACTGGCACCTGCGGGCAGACATGTCTTAGGTCAGGTAAGTCTTTAAAGCTATTCTATTGTTTTTTTTCCTTTCTGTTGTTTTTTTAAATTTGAAAAAAAAAATTTTTTAACACTTCTTCTATTTACATATATTCCGGTGGTCTCCCTATATATATATCCTCCTTTTCCGCATGCTAATAACAGCTATTAGGGGGATAAAAAGGGGGTTATATGGGGAGATTGCTGGAATAGAAGTTAGAACGCCAGTCTGAGATGGCGTTATTTTAGCAGAATGTAAAACTCCTCTCTGAGGGCTAGTAAATAGCTTAAAGCTGCCGTCCCACATTGAAAACAAGAGCACAGGACTAGTTTGAATGCATCGCCATGGTTGATTTCCATGGCGGTGCAGCGTTATTAAATAGTAAAAAGTTCATTTTTGGAGTCAGTTAATTGTACAATAAAAATACTATATATTTTTATCCTGCCGTGATTGTATTTTTGACGATTCTAGTGCACCACTGTCTATTCTTTCTATGTAAATTAAATGCTGGGGGGGCGGCGATAAGCAGTTCCACACAGATATGTATTCGGATGGAAGCAGATCTTTGCAGAGAAGCAAGGTTGGTGCTAAGGTGTTCAACACCAAACATCAAAGTTTGCTTAGCAGTTTAACATTATAGTTAATAGGTTATAGTATCCATGTAAGCATCATTAAACACAATATTGTAACCACAATAAAATAAAGCAAATCATGGTCACTACTATACAATGCAGACAGTGACCTAGGCCCCGATCCTAAACTACGCTGCGGGCAGCATTGTAAGATCGTCTAAAAAGACGATCTGCGCATGCGCCCGGCAGATTTTGCAGCAGCGTAGTAACGCTTGAGGGGGCGTCCCCCAGCGTTACTACGCTGCAGTTAGAGCAGGTAGGCGCGGGGAGGGTAATGAGGCTGGGAGGGCGGCGTTATCGTACTAACGCTGCAGTCCCAGTGTATTTACACTCCCTTACGCTGGCTGAAGTTAGGGTAGCCTTCAGCCGGCGTAAGGGAGTGTAAATACGATTGTCCCACGATGTAACGCTGAGCGTTAGTACGCTTAGCGCTATATCATAGGTCTGGATCAGGCCCCTAGTCTTCCACTACATCCTAAAAACCGCTGCACAATGCAGACTATGGACCGTATTCACAGATCCGTTTTCACATGGAGTTGCGTGAGTATTTTTAGGTACGTTTTAACTGCGCATGCGTAGTAACTTTATGTAAGTTATGTAGAATATACGCACGTAAGCGCTTTAGGCACATGTGAATGGCACTTGGGATGCCACGGATGGGCAGGGTTGAAATATATACTTAAAAATTAACGGGTGGGGGGACGCATTTAATTGAACGGTTGAGGGTGCGTCTATAAAGACAGAAGACATATACGCGCATACAGTAAGTACACACGTAAAGAACAGAGTGGTCTATGGAGGCGTAAGTCTACAATTGCACGGCCGTGAGAGGGGGGTGTCATGGGTGTTGGTGGATGTTGCCTGCGTAAAAAATTTGTATTTTTAAAAAACGGATCTGTGAATACGGCCCTATATATCTTAGTGACAGCTATACCATACAGACATAATCCTAGTAACCGGTATACCATTCAGGCCACCATACAATATAACTTCCTTCTGAACATTATGCAATAAATTTAACATTCTTGAAACCAGAATGCTGTTAAATGCTGTTCAAAAAGGCAAAAAGGCCTCCTTATGTCATAAAAAGTATATAGTATATATCCATCCATTCTCTCCCCCTTGCTTGTATTCAACCCTCCAGTATATATCCCCCTTACATGTCTCTAGTCTCCCAAAATTCTCCTTCATGTCTCTCCACCCTCCCAATAATCCTTATTCATGTGTCTCCATTGTGTCTCCATTTGTCTCTAGCTCCCAGTATTCCACATTCATGTCTCTCTCTGTGTCTCCAGGGTCTCCAGTATTCCCCATCATGTGTCTGCAGCCTCCCCAGTATTCCACATCATGGTGCTAATCCAGAGCTACGGCGTAACATCGCTGCTCTGCCCCGTCACTCCCCCTTGTTGGAGTGTATTTACACTCCCTTACGCTGGCTGAAGGCTACCCTAACTTCAACCGGCGTAAGGGAGTGTAAATACGCTGGGACGGCAGCGTTAGTAAGATAGCGCCACCCTCCCAGCCTAATTACCCTCTCTCCCCCCGCCTCCCTGCACTAACCTCAGCGTAGTAACGCTGGGGGACGCCCCATCCAGCGTTACTACGCTGAAGCTGCGATCGGGCGTTTCCGTAGCTACACCGGGCAACATCTGCTCAGCGCATGCGCAGATCGGCTTTTTAGCCGATCTTACGCTTACACCCGCCGTAGCTAGTACGACGGGCATAGGTCTGGATCAGGCCCCATGTCTCTCCAGCCTCCACAGTTTTCGCCATTCATGTGTCTCCAGCTCCCAGTATTCCCAATTCATGTGTCTGCAGCTCCCAGTATTCCCCATTCATGTTTTTCCAGCTCCCAGTATTCCCCATCATGTCTCTCCAGACTCTTTTTATTTCCCATTCATGTCTCTCCAGCCTCCTATTATTCCCCTTTCATTTCTGTCCAGCCTCACCAGTATTCCCCATTCATGTCTTTTCGGCCTCCTGAAGTGCTTTGCTTCACTTACCTTTGATGTCTTCCCTTACTTTGCAGCGTGCGCTCTCTCTCCTTCCTAGTGATGCTGGAGTGACTAGGAAGGAGCGTCATTTACATGCAGGAAGTTCCTGCTATCAGCTGCTGTGCAGAACACAGAACAGCTAATAGCAAACCCCCACAGTTGAAAGGTGGTTTGCTATCAGCTGCTTTGTGTAACTGCAGCGTTGGCAGATAGCAGGAACCTCCTTTTAGCTGTGCACTGCTGCAAGGAGTGGGGGTGATGAGCCCAGTCTGGTGCCGGTCTGTGCCGCATCCCCCTGCAGACTGCATCATGCCAGCCCTGTGGAAAAGCTAAGGTAGGGTTCAGGACAGGGGAGTTCTCTCCCCTCTTCCGTGTTGACTTCCAGATATTAGAACGTACGGAAAACGCATGTAGATCTGGATCAGACCCTCAGACCTCATAGCTCAACATATATCTGTTGAAACATATTTACTTGTATGAACATGGGCAAATTTGCTTGAATTTCACAAATGATTTTAAAAAATAATAGCTACTAAACTTGAGTTACATAGCACTGCATAGTATAAGTACAGGCAAACTTTTCTACAAAAATAATTGTGTTTACATTACACAAAATCCCTTGTCGGTACTTGTTTTCCAATATTTCCAGTGACACCTCAACGCTCTGTGGAATTAAACTGGACGTACTTTAATTGCTTCTACAGTAAATAATGACTAAATGTCCAAGAAGTGAGGTTAAGCAGTTGTAATAAGACCCTGAGGTGTCAATTTAACATCAGCAAATTTATCCTGTGAAATAAACTGTGAATGTCTCTCTCTCTGGGTTACCACTAATGTGTCATGAAGCAAAGTTCTACCCACTACTGACACTGACGTGTTAATAGCTGTTTAGGTTGAAGGCTCCTTTGTTGTAAAATAGCTCATTAGTGTAATTAATAGTTTCAACAGATGTTAGCTTTTTTAACATACCACTTATTAGTATATTGATGGGAGCAAAAAAACTATAAAAAAATATATTACCCGATTGTAAATCAGAAGAACATACACATGTTATTTGCTTGTTCTTTTATATCACATAAACATGGCAAAAAAATTACAAACACTATTTGTTTTCTTTTAAATTACTTAATCTAGATACCAATAAATCAAGTTTTGTTGTGATTGCAAATTTCTGGAATTATTCGTTTATAAAAAATAATTAGTGCCTAATATATTTAATAAATTTTATGGGTAATCAGTAGATCAAGAAGTGTCTAACTAAATCAGTCCACATATTATATATTAATTGAGAAGATTAACAGAGGCGGATTGCTTATAAAATAATTTTCCTGGTAGGCTGGTGGCATTTGAGGCCACCCAGCCACTATATAAAGAGTACTAGAATGTTGATGCTGTCTGTATAGAAAAGAGGGCACTAGGATGCTCTCTGTATTCTATTTGGAAGCCACTAGGATGCTGTCTTTATTATGAAAAGTATATCATAAGGGCCGGATTCAGAGGTGCTCTTCCATCTTTTTTTCAGATGATAATATCACCTCTTACAGCACAGTATGGTTTTTGCCCAAAGTCTGAAATATATATTTTAATTAAATAGCACAAAAGATACATAATTGATACATTAATTACTGTCTTATACATTTGCGTTTTGGAGTTTATGTTCTATGTGTTTGGGTATTAGAGTTTGGAAAATTGCTATAGAATAATCAGAATTATCATATCACTAGTCAAAGGCCTGTCATAATGATGGGAAAAAATATTCCCCATTCATTTTTCCCTATTTCTCTCAGTATTCCCCAGTATGTCTCCAGCACCCAGTGTTCCACAGCATATCTCTCCAGTTCCCAGTATCCCCCATCATGTGTCTCCAGCCCACAAGTGTTTCCATCATGTGTCTCCAGCTCCCAGTATCCCCCATCATGTGTCTCCAGCCCCCAAGTGTTTCCATCATGTGTCTCCAGCTCCCAGTATCCCCCATCATGTGTTTTCAGCTCATAGTATTCCCCATCATGTGTCTTCATCTTAACTTTTATAGTTATCAGCAAGCTGTTAGTTTCAGAGTTCCAGGACATTTTCTAACCCATTTAAATCATTACTATCATCTGCTGTCTTTCTGGATATAAATACCTTTGTCCTTGGACATTTGCTACATGTGCAGAGTTCAATTACTAGGAACAGACCTGTATTTATACATTGAATTTATACATTGTATTTTTATTGTGTATGTTGGCAACAATTGTTGCATTTTTTTATTACTGCCTTTTGAGGATGGTTTTATAGTGTCTGTTAAAATAAATACAGTTATATTTCAATACAATCTCCAAGCCTACTTATCATATGTCTCCAGCCCTCCAGTATTCTTATCATGTGTCTCTAACTCCCACAGTATTTCCCATCATGTGTCCAGCCCCCACAGTATTCCCCATCATGTGTCTCCAGCCCCCACAGTATTCCCATCATGTGTGTCCAGCCTCCACAGTATTTCCCATCATGTGTGTCCAGCCCCCACAGTATTCCCCATCATGTGTGTCCAGCCCACAGTATTCCCATTATGTGTCTCCAGCCTCCACATTATTCCCATCATGTGTTTTCAGACCCTCAGTATTCCCCATAATCTGTCTTCAGTTCCCCAATATTCCCCAGCATATCTCTCCAGTTCGCAGTATTCCCATCATGTGTCTCCAGTCCCCACAATATCCCTTATCATATGTCTCCAGCCCTCCAGTATTCTTATCATGTGTGGCCAGCCCCCACAGTATTCCCCATCATGTGTGTCCAGCCCCCACAGTATTGCCCATCATGTGTTTCCAGCCCCAACAGTATGCCCCATCATGTGTGTCCAGCCCCCACAGTATTCCCCATCATGTGCCATCAGACCCCAAGTAATCCCATCATGTCTCTAGCTCCCACTCTGTAGACTTTCTCCCTCTATAGCAGTTTCTCTCCCCTCTGCTTGTCTTTCTCCTCTGCCTGTGTCTCTCTCCTCTGCCTGTGTCTCTCTCCTCTGCCTGTCTCTCCTCTCTGCTTGTCTCTCTCCCTCCCCTGTGTCTTCTCTGTCCTGCTGTTGCCCGGCTCTCCTCACAGAATGCGGTCTCTGTACACCGCATTATGTGTCCCCGGGAAACATGCACCCATTCTTTACGTTCCGTGTGGTGGAGCCGGGAACTGCAGGACCGATGCAGGAGGGAATAAAGACTTTAGTGAGAGCTGTGGTGAGTAGAGCCGCAGGGGGTCGGGGGTGGTGACCGGAGCGGCGCTTGGGGGGGATGCGCTGGTGAGGCTTTTTTTTATTTTTTTATTCTGCTCCTAACCATTGGACCACGCGCAGTAGCATCACAACGTGTGGACGCTACTGCACATGCGTATGATGGGTGAGGAGCAGAATGACTTTTATATATATAGATATTTTGAATGTTCCTCTACTGCAATTTATAATTATTCTTTAAAATTGGTATGTAAATGCCATCAATATTTTAAATAGCTATCTTATTAAGAAAGAGCCATATCCAGACTTACAATGCTGTTGCACTCCGAATGTAGCAGCAGTGGGGTATACCCACTGGATCCATCCTTTTGTACCGGTGATAGAAGACCACTCTCTTCTCATATTGACTAATGATATGGTCCCCCGACCTTAAAACTTTTGGATAGCATGGAAACTGTTAGCACACCCTTACTGTACGACCTTTTCCACATAGCTGAGGCACTTCTGCTTACCACTATAGGAATTGATCCAGAGGATCCAGATCACTAACTAAGGACTATGGGGCTGATCCAGAGCTACGACGTTACACTGAGCGTTTTAACGCTCAGCGTAACATCGCTGCTCTGCCCCAACACTCCCCCTTGTTGGAGTGTATTTACACTCCCTTACGCTGGCTGAAGGCTATCCTAACTTCAGCCGGCGTAAGGGAGTGTAAATAAGCTGGGACGGCAGCGTTAGTAAGATAACGCCACCCTCCCAGCCTAATTACCACCTCAGCGTAGTAACGCTGGGGGACGCCCCCTCTAGCGTTACTACGCTGAAGCTACGGACGCCCGGCGCATGCGCGGATCGGCTTTTTAGCCCGGCGCATGCGCAGATCGGCTTATTAGCTCTGGATCAGGGCCTATTAGTGTATTTATTTATTTATTGTGTTATTTATATTATATTTTATGCTTAATGGGCCTGATCCTGAACTACGCCGATGCG
>WWET01004709.1:101547-111782 GCA_011038615.1 Limnodynastes dumerilii | reverse complement strand
AGCCGTGTAGACCCCGCCAAGGAGAGGGGGGGGGGGGCTATCAAACGCAGAAAAGTAGCAACGTGTCTTAAATCCCTTAAACCAAATATAATTTTCCTACAAGAAACGCATTGGAAGACTGGGGAAATGTCAGGGCTTAAAGATAAATGGATAGGGGAGTGTCTTTCTGCTACTTTCCGGAACAAATCCAGAGGGGTGGCTATAATTTTTGGAAAAAACTTACATTATGTGAAAGGGGAGTTTATAGTAGACCCTGAAGGGAGATTCATAATAGCTGATATTGAAATAAACTCGTCCGCATATTCCTTCTTTAATTCCTTATTACAAATCTTGTCTAGCAGAACAAATGGGTAAATAATCTTAGGGGGAGATTTCAACATGGTGGAAGATTTCTCGCTGGATAGGAGCCCTCCGGTAGCTATGAGGGATTGCTGTAGCTTGAGATCATTGCAAACATTAAAAAAATCTTTGGCCCTGGTGGACCCATGGCTTTTAATGAATCCCTCTGATAGGTCGTTTACATTTACTTCGGCGGTACATAGGTCGGTATCCCGTATTGATTATTTCCTTCTCTCCGATTCCCTGATTACTCAATGCTCGGCCACGGATATACATACGATAGAGGTTTCGGACCATGCTCCCATTTCTATATCCCTGCGATTCTCTAGGCCTGCTACTGTGGGCTATAACTGGCGCTTCCCTTATCATGTAAGAAATTCAGAAGAGTTCCGACGATTTCTCAATTGTAAATGTTAAAATCGTAAAAACGCTACTTCTCCACTGATGCATGACTCGCAGTCTATTATTGAAAGCTTCTCTGAATATTATAAACCTATATAGATCCCAACCATTTGATTCTGCGATGCATGCCCATTTGATAGCACAAGCCCGTTTGGCCCAGCTAGACACAGCTTAAATTGAATATCTAGACAAAGACATCAGCGCAGAGGAACTGGCCAAGACCTTCAAAAAACTTAAATTAGGAAAAGCCCCTGGTCCAGATGGCTTACCCCCTGACTATTATAAAATTCTGCAGTCCCATGTTTCTCCAGTGCTGCTTGATCTCTACAGATCAATTCAATTCATCGGCATATAAAAGATTTTAACAAGGCTAACACGGTACTTATTCCAAAACCTGATAGGGACCCACAGTTGATATCATCATATCAGCCCATCACTCTGCTTAACACAGATTTTAAACTACTAGCTTCTATAATGGCAGAAAGACTTCAGGTTTTAATGCCTCACCTGGTAACGTCCCATCAGTTAGGATTCGTCAGGGGTCGCCACTCGGTTAAGGGGATTCGATCAGCAGTCGCGGCAGTGGTGGCATCTAATATTAATACATCATTCAATAATGCTTTGTTGAGCCTAAATACTAACAAGGTGTTCGACACAGTCTTGTGGCCTCATATGTTCCGGGTCTTACTGGCAAGGGGGATAGCAGGGGTTTATCTTAATTTTCTTAGTGACTTTTATACTGCTCCCTTCACGCACTTAATTATCAATGGCATGAGAAGTGAAAGAATATACATGCAGAGAGGTACTAGGCAAGTATGCCCCCTGTCGCCCCTTCTTTTTGACATTGCAATCGACCCCTTACTGAGAACCTTGCAGGACTGGCAGCCATTCAAGGGGATCAAAATAGGGGATAGAGAGATTAAACTGTACCCATTTGCTGATGACATTTTCATTTATTTGTCCAACCCTAAAGACATTTTAGCCCCTTGTTACGCAAGATTAAGCTGTCTGGGACAGTATCTGGCTTCACAGTCAATTTCGATAAGTCCAAGGCCCTATACTTAAAAGCAGGAACTAGTATTCCACATTGGGGTAGAAATTTACCTATCACCTGGGTTACGGAGTACTTCAAATACTTAGGCATTTTAAGCCCAAAAATAATGAGAAGATTTACCGATTTAAAGGCATTGATCTGATAGAGAATGAATAGAGTGGCTGAAGGGCCTACCTCTATCTTGCACTGGTAGAGCGAATTTGAATAATTTGTATCATTTCCAAGATTACTATATCCCATTCAGGTTCTTCCATATCTACTCACAGGGGCCGATATCAAGAGACTGAACTACCTTTTTTCGAAAGTTCATCTGGCAGGAGAAACGCTCCAAAATTAGCTTTAAGAAACTAATTCAACACCGTGACAATGGTGGTCTTAATCTCCCTGACGAAGATGCCTACTGTAAAGCAGCCCTCTTTAGACATCTTAAAGACTGGCTACACAAATCAGATATTTACCCTGATGTCAGACTGGAAGAGGGGTTCTTGAGGGGTGTTGAGTTGACTGTCTTTCTTCACATGCCAGATGACCTTATAGATCAGGAGGTGAAGGATAATCCTTTGCTTTGGCAGATTAAAAAACTTTGGATAATATTGAGGAAAAAATGTAGACTTTCCTGGTCAAATTCCATCCATTTTATTGAAAGCATCAGAGTGCAGAGTGCTGACTTACGCAGAAATGTTTAATAACAATAGAGATCTAAATGTTACTCCGATGGGATTTCTACAAGCAGCTCATTACACCAGACAGGTGATTTCTAATTTCAAAACTGCGAGTGGAATAATGATTTAGATAAGTTTTTGTTGCAAACCGTCAAAATCAGGAGCGGTCTCATGTTATTATAACTTTTTAAGGGACCCACTTGATCATAGTATCATCATCTGGCATTATGTATTGGACTAAATTGTTTTCCAATCTCTCATGTTCTGATCTGTTAAAGTCACTTACACGCTCCTGCAAACTACTGCCCTCTAGTATGTACACAACTGTTTTTCAATGTGTTCCATGCAACGTATTTCACACCTAGTAAACGTTTTAAAATGGGGTTGTTACCATCTGATCAATGTCTGCGATGTCAGAAACCGGGTGCAGATTTGCACCATTGCTTATGGGACTGCCCAGTCTTGAAACCCTTCTGGCTGAAAATTAAGAGGTTTTCTGAACACTGCTTAGTTAATAATCACCCCCTTTCAGCAGAGTGGGCTACTTTGGGTATCTTGCCCCCAAATCAGAAACTCCCCATAGGTTTAACTAAACTTTTATTGGCAGTGAGTGCGGCGGCCCTCAAGACCATTTTGCAGAGATGGCTGGACACATCAGCGCCCCCATTCACATTGTTCCTGGACAAATTGGCATATGTCTTTCGCATGGACTGGATAGAGACAGTCCTTGATAGATCCAATAAAATAGAGGGATTTTTTGAGGTCTGGGAAGGATACATTGACATTCTCCCTTTGCAGATTAGGAGACAGCTCCATAGCTGCCTACAACACACAGAATGGTATCTTACTAGAGAGGCTTTGGGAGACCCTCCTATTATTATTCCAGATGGATCTGGGGATTAAGGCTAGAGGGAGTATGGGTTTATGTTGAAATCTAGGTCTAGGGGTGTCATCTTGTTGCAAGAATATAAACTCCGCGATTTGTTTGGTAGGGGCTATGACTGATGTAATGACTTTTCTTATTATCTTTGAATTCACATTATTAGATCTGTGTATTTGTCAATTGTAACATCTGTATTGAATATGTAAAAAAACAAAAGCAAATATCTTGATATGAAGAAATGTTGTTATAATTGTATGTTATACAAGACAATGTTTGTTGCAGTGCAATATGTGTAATAAATAAAGTTTAAAAAAAAAACAAAGCTGATGTGAGGAGGAGAAAAAAACCCATCTTCGTTAATTTCCATTCCTAAATATACTAGGATGCTAAAGAATACCAGACAGGCATTAATGCAATCTTTGATTTCACAAATGCAACACCTCAAGAGAGTGTACGAACCTGCTGACTACAGCTGTTTTAGGAATATCTGAATATGACTATTTATAGTTTTACTGACTGTTTGCTGAATTAATGCGGTCTATTGAAATGTGGGTTTTTATTTATTCCTTTGCAGTGCTTGTAGAGTGCATTTAAGACAGTTATTTTTACTGTTGGAGCATGCTGTACTTAGTAGCTTTGCAACACTTAAGTGCTGAAGTTTTCTTATGCCTGCTCTCATGAGCTTGTGCAGTGAAATTACTTTCTTACAGGACCCCTTAGAGAAACAGCTATACTTTATTCTCTCTGATGACCATGCCTCCACTCAGGGCTCCTGCTAGGGGAATGACTAAGTTATACCCCTTTCACATCACCACCAAAACCCCGGGTATTTGGTGGTGATGTGAAAGGTGCACATCCGGTCGACCCGGGATTTCAACCCCGGCAAAAAGAAGGGCTTTTCCCGGGTCCAACCCGGGAAAGGTGGCAATGTGAAAGGTCCAGGGTTCTTTTCAACCCGGGTCTTTCATTTTGCCTCCCGATTGGCTCAGATTTGTCTACTGTTGCTATGGCAACAGTAGACAAATCTGTTTTTAGCGTCGGCTAGTAAAAAAATAATAAAAAAAATTCAAGTATAGGGCATGCTGATGCTTGTAGTTCTACAACCAGCATGTCCAAGGATGGCAGATGACTTGGAGAACCACAAGTGTCAGTATGCCCTGTCATCCGTTACAACAACAACACAAATGAATACCCCTCCTAGCACCTAAATAGAATATAGGACCAGCCTCTAACCTAAAAAAAATACTAAACATTTCATGCCCCCCTATAAAGAATAAATTACATTTAATACCCCCAAATAATGTAAAAAGAAAAAAATGACCGCTAATTGTATAATGTAAAAAAAAATGAATAAAAAAATAGCGTAAAAATAATAATAAAAAATAGTTACTTACCATCTTGATAACGATCCCATCTTCTAAGCTTGTAATCAGTGGGGGGAGGTCATCGAAAAATAAAAAAAACCCTGTGGACCGACGCAACTCATGTCCTGCACCGCAGGACATCCCGACGCTAATGACAGCTCTGCTGTCACTGGGGTGTATTTATACCCTTGGCAGGCTCTGAGATCCCATTTCCATGGTAACCAAATCACGGATTACAAGCTTAGAAGATGGGATTGTGATCAAGATGGTAAGTAACTATTTTTAATTATTTTTATGCAGTTTTTTTATTCATTTTTTTTACATTATACAATTAGCGGTCATTTTTATTAAATATTATTTAGGGGTATTAAATGTAATTTATTCTTTATAAAATTTATTTTAGCATTCATTTTTATTTACTACTATTTGGACTATTTAAATAATCTTTTTTTTATTTATAGGGGGGCATTAAATGTTAAGTCTTTTTTAATGGTAGTGTGCCGGCCGTATATTTTATTTTGTTGCTAGGATGGGTATTCATTTGTGTATTGTTGTAACGGATGACAGTGCATACTAGCACTTGTGGTTCTCCAAGCGCTAGCATGCCCTGAGCCACTAAAACCCAGGAAATTCAGTGGTGATGTGAAAGCATCACACCCGTGAATTTCCCAGGTTTTTGTGCAATTAAAATGTCTTTTTTTTTTATTTTTTATTTTTTTTAACCCGGTATTTCTTCTCCCGGGAAAAACCCGGGTTTTTAGACCCGGGTTTTTCACATTTGGAGATGTCAAAGGGGTATTAGTAAACTTTATATAATAAATTGGGCAGCTATTATTTTGCACATTTTGGGCTAATTTCATTGGGCTTTTAACCATAAAATTATTTAGTGCAGTGATTTTCTTATTTCAAATATAAGGTTTAGTTGATTGAAGGTTGAGGTTAAATAAAAGGAAAACAAATAAATGAAATAGTGTCCTGTTACACATTTTACTTTATTTTTAATAAAGTTACACAATATACATTCTGAAAATTATAGCTTGTTGTTATCTACACTTGCCTAACTATAACGCATTATTTCTATTTTAAGCTGTGATGATGCCAGCAAAAATAAGTTCATTTTCCATGTATTTGTTTTGATTCAGGGAGCCATGGTAACATGGTTGATGTTTTCCATTCAGACAGAAATGTTCCCATTCTGTGAATGCTTTAGCACAGTGATTGATTCTGTATAGTGGCAGCTCTTGTTTGAGGTGTATGATCTCTCTCGATTTTTGTAAATTCGGCTACAATTGTCAAAAAATCTTTTTTATTTTTTGTCATAAGAGTTCATATAAGTGCAGAGTGTTTTGTGTACTGAATTTAAACTGTTTATTATATAAGGATTTTACATGAGACCCAATTCAAGTTTACTACATCCGCTATATTGACAAGATAGGCAAGACAGGCTTAAAATGTTGATGCAAAGGCTTTTGAACTGTACTTTGCATCTTTTGGTGCATCCCTTATAAGTGTCCAGCAGTAGTCGTCCAGTATAATGGGACTCTGCTTGCCCTGATACTGCTTTTCCATTGTGGAAATTTCCTAGTGGAATCTTTTACCATGCATATTTCTGACTGCCCCAAGATTGGCTGTGCAGAAGTGGACATTCAGAGACATGCTACACCCCATGGTTTTGTAAGACTTTAAGAGATGATCCACCATCTCTTTGTAGATTTCTGCCTTACGGTTTCCTAAGAAGTTCTGACGTTTTTGAGAGCCTCCCATGCAACTTTTTGGCAGGATTAAGCATGCCATTGAAGCGCCCATCTCCTCTGAGCTTTACCTCAGAGACCCTTTGCATTATTCTTTCTTATGCAGGCAAATGCAAGCCTCCTTTTATCCGTGCTTTAATGGAATTTTTTGTAAGACCCAGCTTAATATGGAGCAGAAACTGACAGATCTTCTCTAGATCAACAAGTGAGGCACTGACAACATTCTTCACTTCCAGGTTTAGTGAAGTTCACTTGAGCCACTGCTTCTGAATGTAATGGTTTTTACAGTCTCTGCTGTCCCACTCACAGAAAACACCAGTACTTGGTGAAATAGAGCTGCAGTCCCAACAAGAGCGAAATGCCTTTTAAGTCATCAGACATGCTATCGGTACTCTTTGTATTTTATCTCGTTCAACAGGAGCTTCATGCTATTGTGTGTTTCCTTCATAGCAGCTGCAGGAGCCAGTGGTATAGATAGCAAATTGTTGCCGCCATTGTGGGGTAGCACAGCTTCAATATAGTTTTAAAATTTTTAATTTACAATATCTTTTTAATGAGATTCAAGTTATATTAATGTAGACATATTTTGGAAAAATACATTTTGTTATCTCCTTTCAGGCAGAGGCAAGGTTGGCTGCCAAGCGAGCAGCCCGAGCAGAAGCAAGAGATATTCGGATGCGAGAGCTTGAACGGCAACAAAAAGAGGTAAAGCTTGTGGCTTACGTTATTTGGCTTGCAATTCTATCTGTCTATAAATTGCATTGCCTGTTAACTGGTGGTCACCTTTTGTGCTGACTCAACATGTGAACCATTCTGTGTGCTTGGTGTGAGGAATTTACTGCCGCTCTGCTAATGCTGTGCAATAAAGTGTGTGTGAACTATGATCTGAAAAGCAACTGTACTTGTGTTCTGCAAAATCTAATTTTATCCAAAGGAAAAATAGAAATTTTCAAGATACAAGACTGTTCCAGAAATCTGACCTTGCAGCTCCTCTGCAAATCTGACCATACACACTTCCCTATGCAGTCACCTAAGTCAAACAAAACAACTGAATGCACACAAAGCCGATTGTTAGTGTTTGCAAAGTGACGCAAAATCAGGGCTCAAAGTGCATGCCATACCGTCATTTCTCACACTTATTTAATTAAAAAGCTATAAATCTCTATTCACTTCTATAAATTCTATATTTTCATACTGGCACTTCTAGGTGTATATATGATCGTTTCAAAATTTCCACTTTGACCGCTGAGCAAAATAAAGGCCTAAAAAGGCCTTGATTGTCGATTTTGTAGTTAGATTCTTGAGTCACGTGTCAGTTTAAGTGCTGATGTTAAAGTGCTAGACCCAGCTTAAGTGAGTGAGAGGGGGTGAAACATGGCAGCCGTCAGGGAGCAGGACTTAAGAGGTTAAGTGCTATTTTGGGTAAATGACTTTTAGAAGGAAATATAAGTTAGTATACACATATCAGTCTGTGCTTTGTATTTCAAAATGCGTCTGGCTGCAGCATTATCGATATTTAGCCGAGTTTCTGTCCAATTGTGCAATGTCCGGCAAAAGCAGGTGTTACTAGACATTTAACAAAGCCCCTTGGTGACGAATGTTATTGTTGAGTTCCTCCAGCAGTAGTCTTTGCTGATCCTGAATGTTTTGTTTTGTTTTGTTTTTTTGTTATTTTTATTATCCTCACTTTTTCAATAACTCAAATTTTAAGTGGTTTTTTTTTGCTTTTGTTTAATTGCTTTTGTTTATCTGGGTGTTCAGTTGACCATCCTTGAGCATGTGAAAAGGACTATAGAATCTATGATAAAGTATATTCATATATTGGCCAGATGCAAATCTATTGAAATCAAGCATGTGATATTGTGCCCTGTATCACATAAACATAACTGTGGGATTGTGTTTCTGATAATGTTTATAGCAACAGGTTTCATAGGTCAGCGCTATAAATGCCACTTCTGGTTCATCTGCTCTGATATTATTTATGTTGTTGCATGCAAACCATCCAGACTGCTAAACTTTCAGTCTCTTCATTGGTATATTTTTGATGATCCATAAATAAATACTATCTTCTGTGCTGTAACTGTCTAGTGACTTCATTGGCGATACCATATTGTAAAATGGTTTGTAAAATATAGGGTAATTTTAATTTAAATGGCAATCCTAAAATTGGTAATGACTGAACATTGCCAGCGAGACCCGCCACCTACATGCTATGTATATAATGATTGTTAATTGACTGAAAGATACTTTCTTCTAGTGCTTACATGGTTTTTTTTCATTTTTCTTTTTAATGGTATTACCTCTCTAGCCCCAAAGAAACGTTCATATATTGGTCTCATATTTTAATTATTATGAACATGCGTCATTTTTTCATGAGTATAATTGGGATTTTGCATTCTACATGATATACGGTGGGTCCTTGTTCAGTGTTTTTGTTATGTTTTTATTGTTTTATTTTTGTTTTATTCTCTGGGATTACTCAGACCACTGTCTGGTGGTACTCAGGGCAACTGGCTACGGTTGTCAGGAAGTAGCAGCCATACTTGGACTTTAACCAATAGTATATTTAATATAGTATCTAGGGAACTGAATGGATTATGTAGAAAATATACTTTAAAACCACTGCAAAATATGAAATGAAAAAGAAAAAAAAATCTAATCTGCAATGTTGTACTTGACCTGATATAATAGTGGGCAACTGGTACTTCCTGAGAAAAGGTTGAGAACCGTTGCTCTGTCTGTTTGAACAGTTCTACAGCACTTAATTGTTAGATGGATATGGATGCAGTGGTGTTAATTCCATTCTGGGTTCTCTGACCCTTATTTGTTATTAAGGCTTAACATTGTTTATTGTTGAATAGAAAAGTAATGAAATGGTCACTCTTTAATTAAACTATAGTAGGGAAAAACAGAAATGCCATGACATAAAAAGGTTTTCTTAATGTACCAACATTTTTTTGTTTTTTACTTAGTTTGATGTATTTTTTTTATTCATAGTAGTAAGTAATCTATATAATGCACAAAATCGCATCTATTATTTGTGTTCTTGAGTCTAGTTGACCGCATACTGTTACGCCTTGCGTTCTAATATATTATGTAGCTTTCTGTCAGAACCTTTGTGACTTTGCAAAAACATCAGGAATAGCACAGGGGCAGCAAAGCTTCTTCTGCAGCATGTAAGCATGGGTAGTTCATGTCCCCAAGAAAAATATTGCTTAGGCTATTTGTATTTTAACCTATTCACATGTAAAGCTTAATTTCTATATGCTTGTTGTTTTCCTACATTTGAGACTGCACTTAGGAAACCTATTAAATGTACTTTTGTAAGCTAATAATAAAAAACCTCCAAAATTATAAAATTCTATGTTATGGCTATATTGTGATCTGTTATCCATACAAAACTTGAAATAACTAAAGTAATTATTGGTAAGTCAGGACTTGATCCAGATTTATGGACTTAATCCACAACGGATACTAACGTATGGATTTTGGTATGCAGAATTCTGAGTGCTGGAGAACAGGGCACTCTCCCTGCACTCCTACTTGCAGAATGGTTATCTGTACCCTGAGAGGTACCTTTAATATTCTGCAGGCACAGAGAGCCTAGCCCTTACTGTATTTAAATACCAAGGCCCACCCACCGTGCGTATCCATCACCATGCAGAGATGGAATTCTGCATTGGACGGATACAGTCAGATGCAAAATTCCTTTGAAAACTGCTAAATTAGTGTGTGTGTGTGTTTGTATATATATGTGTGTGTGTGTGTATATATATATAT
>WWET01004709.1:58591-94519 GCA_011038615.1 Limnodynastes dumerilii | reverse complement strand
TAAAATAAAATTAGTGTTATCTTATTGAAACCAGCATTTAATTTTGTTTTGCATTGGAGGGCTTTTGTTTCCATTATACTGGTTTTAGTTACTGTGCTCTTGCATTTTCAGGCTTTTAGTTGTAAACCATTGCGTCTGCATAAGAAGACATGAATTTGTGTCTCTCTCACTGCAGCGCCCCACCCCCTCACTTCTTTGTAATTACACTAATCTCCCATTTAATTTGTCTTTTTGCACCTCTTATCTGGTGGTGAAGCACTAGGGCTGTTACATGGGGGCAATATTCATTCTTTTTTTTTATTATTTGAATTGATTGTAACAGTTCATTGTTAATTAATTTAATTCAGTTTTCTGAATACAAAATTGTAGTGTCAAATAGAAACTTTAAATGGACTAAAGAATCTCAACAGTTTACAATTGGTGAGAAATTACATTTTCCTGTATAAAACTCCCAAATTTGCCATTTTTAAGATGTATAAACAAATGTGTAGCCAATTGTGTTTTAGGTTTGTAATTCCATTCTAATGTGACTAGATTTATTTCTAAGGTAGCATAATATGAGTTTTTCTGCAGCAGTACTTGACTATATGAATGACCCAAGTGTATTGTTAACAGCAATAATATAAAGCATGCCTGTTATATTTTTAGAGCTTTCTTTCTTATGGGATAATTACCCCACAATGAACTAAAATTATGGCTGCACAAGGAAATATGCAGGAGAAATCTTCCTTTATTAAATATAGAAACTTCTGCCATAGCTTTAAATGCAAACCACGTAGTTTGCATGTAAAGAGTTTTTAAAACAAACCTTATGAGCTAATTTATTGTTTATCCTGTTTTATTTTTCCTTTCTACTTTATATGGTAGTACGACCTGCAGAAGGATTCATTCAGGAGAAGTTCTCTTTCTGTATGTAATAAGGTTTTGTGCATGGTGTGAGCCCCTAACACTCCTATCTGTTATATATGTTTGCACTCTATTTTGCCATTAGTTAATTTATATTGGTGGCACTGTTCTTACAGTGCTGCCAACCATTTGCTGATAAATACATTCCTATTGTTCTATATTGTCATTGCATTTCTAGCTAATATTAGTAACATTGGACTGAATCCACACTTATGATGGCACTGTGTTCAGAGTGCTGAAAGCAGTGCCAGTAGATGGAAATAATAAACCCATTCCACTTGTGACAGCTACCCAGCACACCTTCAGGATGCTTCAGCGATATAAAAATAATAAAAAATCTTGAATTATGTGGAGACTATTACGATTGTGGCACTCGTAGCATGCACAGAACACACCTTGTCTGGATCCATGGTATCCTCTAAATTAATTAATCATTCCCCAGAATTATTTATTGTAACAGGAGAGAGTTCAGTTCTGTCTGTAACATTTGTGATGTTGATCAAATGTCGAACAAATGGTGTTTTACATTTGGAGTAATACATTTGTTGTGTATGATTAGCCTTCATATATGTCTGTAGGTGTGCTTGTTACCATTTCTCTCTTTCATTCTCCTGGATCTATCTGCAGCTTTTGACACGGTTTGTCATCCTCTCCTGCTCCACACCCTTCACTCTCTTGGCTTCTCTGGCACTGTCCACGCTTGGTTCTCCTCCAATCTCTTGGAAAGCTCCTTCTTAACCTCTAGCTCCTCCCCTACCACTCCTCTTCCTGCTGGTGTTCCTCAGGGTCTTTGTCCCCTTCTCTTTTTGCTCTGCACCTCCCCTCTGGGTGACCTCATTAGCTCCTTTGGCTTACACTACCACTTCTATGCTGACTTCACTCATCTATCTCTTCTCCCTGACCTCTCCCCTCTTTTTTGTCCAAAGTGTCAGACTGCCTCTCGACTACCCCCTCATGGATATCCCAGAGTTTTCTTAAACTTAACATAGACAAAACAGAAATTGTAGTCTTCCCTCCTTCGCATATCCCCACTACACCTACTGTCTCCATTACTACTTTAAGAATCTCCTCCTCCACCCAAGCCCACTGCCTGGGTGTCATCCTTGACACCTCACTTTCCTTCAGCCCCCACATCTGCGCCCTCTCACTATCACCTCCGCCGCATAGCTATTATCAGTCCCTTCTTAACCACATATAATACTAAAACACTCATTCACTCTCATGTTGTCTCCCATCACAACTACTACAACCTTCTGGCATCCCTCTGGTCCGTCTCTCGCACCCCTACAAGCAATACTAAATGTTGCAGCCAGATTAATCTTCCTCCTTTCAAAATTCTCTTCATGCTCCTTACTCTCCACTTATAAGGCTCTCTTTTTCCTCCACCGCTCCCTACCTCTCCTCCCTTATCTCCATCCACACAACCTTGTTTACCCCCTCCCACTTAGCATGTTAGCTCTTATGAGCAGGGCCCTACTCCCTCCTGTCATCACCCCTCTACCTTATCCTTATTAATACCCACCATTTCTCTCTACTGTCTCTCTCCCTTCAAATGCTCCTACACTCATATATCACTTCTTTATTTTCCCTAAGTATTGTTCTTCTATTTTTTTGTACTATACTTTATTTCTGCATGGTGCATGTATTCTATTCCTTATTATTGTGAATTTTAATCTGTATGTTTTTTATTGTATATGTAGTTATTGTCTTCCTATTGCATCTGTATAGCACTGCGGATACTGTGTGATGCCTTATAAGTAAACTATAATACCAATTCTTTGCCCCTTTCACTTTAATATTCTAAATGTGAATAATGGGCCGTATTCAGAGATCCGTTTCTATATCGGGCCGCATTTATACGCACGCACGGAGCAAGCCAATCCCCCTCATATCCATGACACTCCCCTCTCTTGGCCATGCTCTCGAAAACTTCCGCCTCCATAGACCACCTGTAACTTTCCGTGTGCGGTCCTGTGCGTATCATGATAATCGCACCCTTTTTCCTACATTTAAATGCCTCCCCCTCCCATTTTTATTTAAATTCTTCCGTGCATATTTTTCGTCGTCCGTCCGTCCTTGAGGCACTTCCGCTCGTATCTTCAACGTCAATTGCGTAATTAAAGTTATTATACATGCGCAGTTGAAACGTACCTAAAAATATGCACGGGACTCACGGTGAAAACCAATCTCTGAATACGGCCCAATATCACAGATTGTTGACAATTAATAACTAGAGTTTAAACCACTGCGTTAGGTTACTACATAGTGTTGCATTAGAAATGTTTTTTTATTTTTTACAGAACAATAACTACATCTCTTATGGGAGCAAGATTAGCTCTAGTAAAGATCATCTGGTTCGTACTAAAATATTTTGATGACCATAAAAAATATATCTATTGCATTGCAACATGGAGGGGTACTCCAAAGCACATTCGTCCCACAATTGAAGTGTTTACTGTTTTAAAGGAATTAGTGGTACATTTTTGCTTTGTGTCATTATGAGATCTTTAAAAAATGTTCTAACGTTCACAACGATAGTTTGCAGTTAAAGTTGAAGGAAGTGAAATGGCAATCTTTATTTATGACAAAAACTAATATAAAGAAAGTAGATGATTTCGAAAAGTCCTCTTAATAAACAAAATAGTCTATTATGTCAGAATAACTTCTATTATTGGAACATGTGACATGACCATATTTTTATACAGATTCTAATTACATAGTCTATACTGTAAGAAAATTATATTGGGTGCCAGTGAACCTACTGTTTTCTGTTGAATATTGTCATTTGTTCTTGCCTTTTACAGAATGGATATTCTAGTGATCAAAGAAACTATAGCAGTCTTAAATACAGCAAACCCACTTCCAGCTACCACACCCGGGTTTGTTGTTCTGTTTATTAGCTGTACTTGACAATTATGTCATGCATGTTTAAGCGGTTTCTGTGCTGTATACGTTGTGGTTAACTGTAGAGCGTGTGTGCTGGTATGTCACATTAAACTATTATATGAATGAATATACACAGTGTTCATTACTGCCATACGAGGCTTGCAGATGTTGAGGTAGCATGGGTTTTTTTTTTTGCCACCTACTAAATTTATACAGGAAATAATGTAACTTTGCCTTCTTGAATATAACTGAATCCGGCTTGTTTTTGGAATGACATGCAATGGTTAAAAACACCTTCTATACGTATTAGTTGTTTAACTTTGATTACTGATATTTAGTAGTTTCATAGCAATAAATATTCATTATATAGTAATGTAATGCCGCTTGTTTAAAATAACTTTTTTCCTCATTAAAAATAAAAATAAACCCCTCAGAACTGTGTTAATACACTAAGGACTAGATTTACTAAACAGCAGAAAAATTAAAAGTGGAGATGTTACGCATAGCAACAAATCAGATTCTAGCTGAGATTCTCTAGTATGTTATAGGAATGTGAGAGCTAGAATCTGACTGATTGCTATGGGTAACGTCTCCACTTTTCACTTTCTGCAGTTTAGTAAATCTAGCCCTAAGAATGCAAGGCTAAGCATTATTTGGTAAATAGTATATATCAGGGGTTCTCAACCACTGGTGGTACGCATAGCTTTGTTAGGTGGTCTGTGACTATAGTGGAGCTGTGCAGGATCTGCTGATCTTGCCTGTGTGGTGTATAGGAGCCAGTAGAAGCCATCTACACACTTCTGCCTCCTCCTGTATTCCACACAGGCAAGATCAGCAGATC
This sequence comes from Limnodynastes dumerilii, assembly GCA_011038615.1. Lineage (NCBI taxonomy): Eukaryota > Metazoa > Chordata > Amphibia > Anura > Limnodynastidae > Limnodynastes > Limnodynastes dumerilii. The sequence continues at coordinate 89,886 of WWET01004709.1, read as the reverse complement.
ACTGCTGGCCTCTGCATACAGAGGGGGGTGGGGGTTATGGTGTAATGTGTAGAGGGGGGTATAAGAGAAGGGAGGGTAGTGTAATGTGTGGAAAGGGAGAGAAAAGAGAACAGAAGGGGGAGGAGGAAGTGCAATATGTAATGTGGGGAGAAGGATGTATCTGAATGGGGGAGTTAAAGTAATGTGGGGAGAGGAATGTAACAAAATTAAATCTTGAGCCTAAAATTAACCTGAACTAAGTTTAACATACAAATATAATTTTTTTGTCAAGTTAATTGTTTTAGATTCAGTAAATCACTTACCGGTAATCATTTTTTGCGATGTGTTACTTCACCTGGTTCCTTAGCGGGTAAGTGGTACTTGGGAAAAAAAAAAAGATTGAGAACCCCTGGTAAATAGTGTTTGAAGATCGTGGGTGCTGCTGAAATAAGAGTGCCATAGGGCTACCTTATCTTACCATGCGTAGGTAAACTACACACGGACAATGCCTCCCCCTCCCACTTCTACCTAAACACTCCCTAAGGCAGCATTAGGCTTAACTACCTAACTGGTACGTAGATTGCGTTAATGACCTACTACGCCTGCTTAGTAGGTTATTTTGCAAATCTACACATCTAATAAGCCGAAGTTACTTAGGTGTGCATACGGCCCAATATCCTGTCGATAATAAAATTCCTTCTCATTTAAGTCTTTAGTCATTTTAATTCCCTTCTTTCTTTTCTTTCTCTTTCGGAACTCGACACTTTGATAGATGTCAGTAGTGTTCTCCCAATCATGTATAAGGGATAACATGTTTTAAATTGTAGTATTTCAGTTTGGTTATATAAGGACTTACTTGTGTCTGTATCTCCAATAGATTTCTGTATAAAAGTGAATGTAATATATTGTATTTTTTGTCTCATTTCATAAAGTTATAAATTCTATATGATATGTCTTTATATTCTATATTATGTATTGTGTATTATATTTTGTAATTAGTTTAATGATTTAGCAATGTTAATTGGTGAGCAATGTATTTTTTCAATCACCGCATTCTTTAAATTGCTGTATGATCACTTTAAACATTATATGAAAACCTTGTTCAATTATGTTAGATGGTAGGGAATAGAAACCTTTCCCGAGCACAAGGCAGAATCACCTTGTTAAAGGCGAAAGCATTGGCTGAAATGTGTCAGTGCTTTCGGTTTCCAGCCTGTCTTGCTGCCAAGCTGCTATCTTCAAGACCTGGGTTTCATTTTTAACATCGTTAATTTTGTATTGCCTATTGTCTTATTACTGCGCTGCGGATACCATGTGGTACCTGTTAAATAAATGATAATAATAATAAAAGAGCGCTATAGGTATCGGCTGCTGTACACACTTGTGTGTTTTCAATTTATTACATTTTAAGTCTTTATTAAATGTATGACATTTTTAAGCAATTTCTTCTTGTCTTTGCATTTACTTATTCGGATGATTGGAAATATACCAGTGGCATCTATCAAAGTGGAAATCTGCAAGTTAATATATCTTTTAGTTCAGCAGCACCCATGACCTTATGACCCATGACTATATACTATTTGCTCTTGTGTTCAGTGGATTACAGTTTTTCTGATTGTGTAGCTACAGCTCTACTGGGATTTCTTACTGTTTTGCATGGTTTAGTGTTTAACACAAAATTTTATCATGGTCTTTACACAACCATTAGGTTAATATAAATATTTTTCACCTTTTAGTCGTCTTCTCTCTACAGTGACCCTTTGGCTACCTCCAGGAGTCACAGGGTTAGTACAAATAAGGTAATAGCTTGTTTTTGTCTGTATAGATCTCTAAGGGTGAAAATATGGGGTATAAACATTTATATGTTTATCCAATTGCTCAGTGTTTGTTATGCCAGCTATATGGTCCTAGTTTAGCAATCCATTATACAGTGTTGTTGAAGTCTTTGAATCTTTCCCTCTGTTTGTAATAAACACTGTTCTCTATGGTTGTACATTTACATATCTGCACATGAGGGTTTTCTAGAGGGAAATGTAACTTCGTATACATTTTAAAAGCTGCAGGAAGACAGTGTCATGTGTGTATGTACTCACATGCTTCACTCTTGCCATTAACCCGTAACTAACTGTTCCATTCTATCGGTAAAATAAAATGCTGAAAGATTATTTACACATGAAAAGCCACCACCCACTTCCAAGGCTTTTTTGCTATGTTTGTCCTAACTTTAAACAGTTAGAGTCCCTATATTGGATTAAATATCTTTTTTTTTTTTTTTTTAATTGAGAGATAAGTGAGATTTGAAGGCATGTATGAAAGCTTGATTTGTATTTAATAAGTTTTACATGTAATAATAAGTAACCTAATTCTGTGACTATACTGGTGTGACTTAATATCTAGACCGACCTGTCCGAATACCTGAAACCATTTCTCCTGCATATGTATTTCCTCTATTAGACATCCCTCTGCGAAGATGGTTTACATAGCTCATACTATTCTAGAACTGTAAGTGTATAAGAACGTTTTTGCTGGTATTACTTTATCAAAATTCCAAAACAAGCCATCTTCACTAACTGACTTTCTTTTCTTCTGTGTGATATTCTTGTCACCAGCCCTCTGAGTATAGCTACTATTCTTCCTGCACCAGCTCATCAAGAAGCAGTCCTGTGGTGAGCGCTCCTGCAGCATGAGTGTGGTTTTTATTTCAGCATAATCACATTGATTACAATATTACAGTATTTTATAGAAGCCATTGTTATGTTAGATTTTTTAAAAATATGTTTGCTACTAACTAATTTATGAACCAAGGTATCCACATTGTTGTATATTGTTCAATTAACCGTAGATTGTGACTTTTATTGATCTAACCACCATGCATTATTTGTGTTTGCATTTGTATATGAACTAAATACATTATTATGAAAAACCTCTAAGTGGTTAGTGTACTTTTGTGCTTCTAAAGAGAAAAAACCAACCAGCACTGTCCTATGGGGCTAAACACAACTAATTCTAGGAAATGTGTGTATATATACTCTTAGAAACCATCCAAATAAGTTCATAAAGCAAACACTTTTAATTATTACAACATCTGGTACCAAATAAAGAATCCAATTATATTATTATAGATATTACATATTAAAATAAGCTGCCTTCCAAATAGTAGAAATTATATTGCACAGTCCCAATATGCAGACTCAAATCAGAAATAATAATTCACTGTCCCAAATAGCAGACTCTCACTCTGCTTTAAGGATAAAGCTTTCTTTTATATAGGTAATTTTGGTCTCCACATAATGGGGCAGATCCAGAACTACGCTTTTCTGCGATTTTACGCGTGGCGGAGACGTAAATTCGCAGATTTGAACGCACTGCGCATGCGCACCATAGAAAATACGCACATTCACGTAGCGTAATTTTGGACGTATGGGTGATTCACATATGTCTCGCGTAAATACTTACGTGTGGGCGTGCCAAATTTACGTTTGTGAACAATACGTGCGTTTTACGTGAAGTAGGCGGGGGGTGGTATTAAAAGTGTACAGTATGGGCGTGCTAAGCTGCGTACGTTCACGTAGTCAGTACGTCCGTTAGCGGACGTATGCTGTTACGTTTGGAAAAGTTAAGGTAGGGTTTGGGTAGCGTATTTTGACAAAATACGTCCGTGCAAGGGGTGTGCCGAGGGGAGTGTATCGAACTTACGTGTACGAAAATATGCTCCGCGAATATACGTACGCAAACACGTAGTTCTGGATCTACCCCAATGTTAGTAATTTTCATCCACTTCTGCAAAAAGTTCTGCTACATACCAGAGTGAATTGATATATATTTCAGTCAAGCTATACAATAGAGAGAAGTAAAGCTACATCATATTCATCAACTACAGGGCAAAATGATTACCAATGTATTCTTTAGCACAATGTTGCAGATAGTTTCCACACGTGCAGCCCAAATGTAAATAACCGCTCTAATACTGACACAGAATTTATTTAAATAAGGTGATGTTCTATCGGGGAGTCAAACAGTTAGATTGACAAAGGTCAGTCCTCCCCTTGACTTAAATACTTATCTACACTTACTTGTAGAGCTGATCGCACGTTGCAAACAAGGACTTTTGTGCTTCTTACTACTATCTGAATCCTGCTCATTTCAGCAGGGACTGTTGGTAAAAGGGTAAGAACTTATAGCAACTGTTTTGCTTGCTTTTCTTTTATTTGTAATTACAGGAAAGCATACAAAACAAACTTTAATTGCTTCCTACCCCTTTACCAACAATCCTTGCTGAAATGAGCAAGATTCAGGTAGTAAGAAGCACAGAAATATACTAACCACTTAGAGGTTTTCATCATAATATATTTAGCACATTATAATATCTTAAGGAACTTGTTGATTTGTTCAATATTACTATATGCCTTTGTTGTAGTGTACAGATGATGAGGGTTCCATGTCCTCTTGTAGTGTTGGACGAGGACGAAGGGATAGCGTGGTGAGATCTTTTGCATGCACATGTTTTGGTACACTGTTAAGTAAATTTCTTTTATAAAAAATTACATAGCCTGTGTTTTATAACTGCAGCAGAAACTACCAATTTTAGACTGGCATAACACACAACATTTGTATTAGTTTACTATATGTACTGTAGGCAAAGGCATTGTGAATTAGTAAATAGTTGTCCAGAATCAGAAATCCAATTTTCCTGCAATTTTATCTTGAGTAAAAGATCCGGAGGGTTGTGAAGTTACAGGGCCTTACTATCTAGACATCCATGGATTTGCAATTTAACCACTTACATAGTTGGACTTGTGACAGTCAGGACTTAAGTTACCTTTTCCAATTCTAAATGAAAAATGAGAGGGAAAGCCCATTTGCCATCGCAACCAAGAACACAGAAGCTTGGTGAAAATTGGAATGATTAATTTTTCTTAGTTGAAACAATAAGAACTATGGACCAGATGCAGATTTAATAAAAACAGAGCTGAATTATGTGTGCTACGTACATAAATCCGCTTTTAATAGGTACTGCGCATGCGTAATTCCTCTGCAACTGAATGTAGTCGCCCGATCTTACAAGATAAGCATGTGGGGTTTCGTTTGGCATTAAAAATGTACAATAAAGGATGGGTTTATCTCTTTTGTACTTTGTACGATCCTCTATTCTCCATGTTTGCGGAATAGTTAAGGCAGCTCTTGAGATATTGATTTGCTCTCCACATGTAGAAGGGCAGGGGGGAATACCATGAAGCTGCTACCTGCGGTATTGTAAATCAGGAATACTGTATCTTTGCCTCCATTGCAAAGGCTGTGTACAGAAGTTTTTAGTAAATCGGGTTCTTGCCCTATGACAGCACCCTAGAATGTTTAAACAGGGTTACAGGATATTGTATACTCTAATGATTGTCTTTTGATGCTTTTTTAATTACTAACTAAATAAGTATTTTATTTGATTTGCTTTGCTTTTCTGTCATCAAGTTATCGGATTTCTCTGACAAGAGTGAATCTGCAGCTGATTATTTTAGTCGCTCCAATCGTAGGGGAAGTATAGTGTCTGATGATGTCAGTATAGCTGATCTCAATAACGTGAGTTGATATGCGTGTTGTGCTCAGGCAACGACTGCTATGTATTTTCAGACTAATATGCATGCAGGATGTAAAATACTATCAAAATTCAATGTGTGTTGGTGACTGCATAACTATTTGTAACATGAACAATATATATTTCTATTAAGTGTGCATGCTCTTTTATGGAACACTTACATCAGCCATTTTAAAGTATTATTTTTGTTCATATGTTCTACTATTGTCCTGTTAAATATTAATAGCGCATATGTCTCCCTCTCTCTAAACCCATAATAACCATCATTTGTGTGGAAAATTATGTACAAAGCATTTTGTGTGTGTGTGTGTTATATTCTAATTTATTGGTCGCACCTAAAGTGATATGATGATTGAATATCTACGAACTCTCATAAACAATTTTTTTTCAGCCATTCTCTTTGTAATATTCACATGTATAGTAGCAGCCTACACATAATGGATTTGTATGGTGGCCAGAAAGACTTCAATGTTACCATGATGCTAGGACAGTTTCATGGTACATTATTAAAAGGCATCAGCGCAAATCATGGTCACTGTTCTTGAACTCTTCCTTTTAAATGATGAACTAATAATAATAATAATAATATTATCTATGTCACAGGCATGTAAGAGATCTCCTCTTACTGTTTGTGATGTCTGGTTCCTGGAATGCTTGAGTTTTGATTGAGCCATTGTTTGATATTACAGAAAAATAAAGTGACCCAAGCCAGTATGGCATAAAGACAGCCCACCTATTGTAGATATCTGCTGTATTTCCTTTTCCTGGCCTTCCTGACATTTATTCTTGTTTAAGAAAATATCAACTATTTTTAAAGGGGGTTTTTTTTTCTGTACCAGTAAAGTTGAAAATCTGTTTTCTTCTAGCACATGATAAAGATCTTTAACAGTTTTCGTCCAATTAACAAAGTTTTTGTGCAGTTATAACCATTAAAGAGCATCATCAGTTGTGAGTCTGTGGACCTGATTCAGAGTTGCGCCTGGTCGCAACATGGAATCGCAAAAAGCGTTCAATTGGCCGTATTTAAAAAAAAAAAAACACACAGTCGGAGCTATAATTGCTCCGGCCGTACGGCTTGGGTGTTAAATTGGTTTGCTGAATGCAAACCAATTAACCCCTTCTGCCGCCACCGACGTATATTAAAAAAATAAACAAAGAGCCGCCCGGGCATGCTGCCGCTAGTAGTGCTACTATAGCAAGCATGCCCATGAATGACAGGGCATGCTTGCTCTAGTAGCACTACCATAGTCAGCATGCCTTGCCCCAAAACAATAAAAAAACGCCACAAGTGTCCCCCTATAATAATAAATTTTTAAAGAATGTAAGGGCCCCGTCCCTAGTCCCTATCATTAAAAAAATGACAGTGCCCACATAGTAAAATTAAAAAACACGACGTGCCCCATAAAAAAAATTAAAATGTATAAAAAAACCTGTCCCCTTCTTTAAAAAAGAAATAAAAAAAAGTGCCCATATAGTTTAAATGTAAAAAAAAAAATGCACCACGTGCCCGTTGAAAATAAATATAAAAAAATTCCCGGAGAAATTAAGAATAAACATACTTACCTGCTCTGATGGGGGTCCAGTGTTAATCCGGGGGTGGCCTTGGCAAAATAAAAAAACCCAATACAGAAGACCTGGCACGCCGGACATCCCGGCTCTAGGGGTATATTTATACCCTTTGGGCACTGCCACAGTTATCGAGAGAACGAGAATTCTGACACTGAATTCTTGTTCTCTCGATAATTCTTACAGTGCCCAAAGGGTATAAATACACCCCAATGACAGTAGACCTATCATTAGAGCCGGGATGTCCGGCATGCCAGGTCTTCTGTATTGGGGTTTTTTATTTTGCCAAGGCCACCACCGGATTAACACTGGACCCCCATCAGAGCAGGTAAGTATGTTTATTCTTAATTTCTCTGGGCATTTTTTTTATTTATTTTAATCAGGCACATGGCACATTTTTTTTAACATTTAAACTATGTGGGCACTTTTTTTAATTTCTTTTTTAAAGAAGGGGACAAGGTTTTTTTTTTACATTTTAATTTTTTTTATGTTTTTTTCCCGTGTTTTTTTATTTGTGGGCACTGTAATTTTTTTAATGATAGGGACTAGGGACGGGGCCCTTACATTCTTTAAACATTTATTATTATAGGGGGACACTTGTGGCATTTTTTTTTATTGTTTTGGGGCAAGGCATGCTGACTATGGTAGTGCTACTAGAGCAAGCATGCCCTGTCATTCATGGGCATGCTTGCTGTAGTAGCACTACTAGCGACAGCATGCCCGGGCGGGACATTTATTATTTATTTAATATACTTCGGCGGCTGCGGGAGAAGGGGTTATTTTTTACTAAAAGTTTTTTTTTTTTTCTTTAATTGGCTTTCTTTTTTTTCCAGCTCCGCTGTCTCTTGAGATGGTGCAAGTGTACGGCTAATTAAACAGCCAGCGGACCACTGTGGAAACTATATTTAAATGAGAAAAGCGACTCTCTTCTCATTTAAATATTCCTCCACAGGCGCAGCCCGGTAAGAGGCGCACACAGTCGGATGCTGTGAGCGCTCCCGATCTGGGCATGCGCAGTGGCCATTTTCACTGCGCTTCCATCTGAAAAATAGACATGAATAGAAATGAATCAGGTCCTGTGTGTGTATTTTTTATTTAGAAATATGGATATAAATTGGTTGTTAAATCGATGTGTTTTATCTATTTCAGCTGGATGAGAAGACTGACAAGCAGTTCACTGAAATCTATTCAAGGGTATGTACAGTATACAACATTATGCTAATAGAATCTGACTTATCTATATTAATATATTTTTTATTGATCTATTTGTTATGTTCTTAATCTACAACATGTCATAAGATTTAAACTGTTCTGTGACACAGCTATGTCCGCAAGTAATGTGTGAGTGAATTTCCTCCACTCAGTTGCTAAAATTACACCACACATCTTTAGGCAATTGCTAAAAGTGGATACATAATAGATGACTCGGATACCATTTATACATAGCGAAGCAGGGATGCAGTTGCCGGTCCAGCTGGCCCTATTTAGAAAATAATACAGCTGCAAACTGAATGGTGGCTGTATCATAGTTTGAAAACCTCAGCAAAAGAAAATTGCTATTGGGAGCAGGTACCTAGTTCCCACGTGTAAAGACTGCGCAGGTTGCAGTGGGTATAAGGTTAGGGTTAGGCTGCGACACATATAATTTTAGGTTTATCATAGAATTATAGAATTTTATGGCAGAAAAGAACCACTTGGCCTATTTCCACCCACTCGCCACCCTTCCTCAAACTTCCCCCAAATCTACCATCCTTCAGTTATTATACAGAGAACACTTAATTACTCACTCACCCACTGTGCTTAAGGGAAGGTTATTGTTAGGCTTCAGGGCCCTTCCCCTTCTGCAGGTTTAGGACTGAAGAAGGGGAAGGTTAGTGTTAGGCTGAGGAAAATCAAGGGTTAAGGATGGGGTTAGGTAAAAACACTTACCTACAAGGGGATTACTTTCTCAAATGGAGGTTACGTTCAGCTGCCGATTATGTTTTTTCAGAAAACAGACCATCGTACTGGCAAAGCATATCCAGCATAGCATCACTGGCATTGTTCCTGTATGAAATATATAATCTGTATATAATCTGTAAATTGCAAAGAAGACTTTAAATATCAAAATATTAAGTTTTAAAATTGGAGTTAGGTGATTTACATCCTTGATTAGAATTCATCAATAATAAGTGATCCTCATTTGTTTTGGTCTAGTGTATTATTTCCTTTTTGTTCCTTGACTGTTTTGATTAAAATAAATAATTAGAAATAGTATGTCAGGCATTTACTTCTGAAAAATTACAAGTGTGCTCTTATATAGCTTTGAAATCAGTTATACATAATACTTCTGTATGTCACAAGATGGCACATTATTTATTATCACTATCTCACCTCTCTCTATGGATTTGATCATAACTGGTGTCCCATCTGTGCACTGTGTGTATACTTCTCTTCATGTCAACCGTTTTCCTCACAGAGTGGGCTGGATCCAGACTTAAGTAAGTGCTAGAAATGAGTTACTCCTGGGCTAAACCATGTTGATTGTTGGGGAGTCATATTCCATCTGTTGCAAACAGTATTAGAGTTGAGAGGTGATATTTCCTATACCAAGTCTAAATAACAGTGTGATACTAAAGCTTGTCAGTATGTGTGTGCAGTAAGCAATTCAAAGATATATCCCTGCATGCAAAGAATACAGTTAACTTGGCTCCCCCAGCAATCAACATGGTTTAGCCCAGGAGTAACTAATTTAAAACACTTACTTAAGTCTGGATCCAGCCCAGTATTCCTACAACACACAAGGAGGCAGCAGCTGATGTGAATGATATATTGAGTGCATTACTATATAAATGAACATTAATAAAGTAGATGTTTATTATCTGCAAGTGAAAGGCATTTACCATATTTTAGTGGTTTATATGATTTTACTGTAAATAGTCCAGACTGATTTTTTTTTTGTTTAGTGATAACAAAATAAGCTCTCGATTTTAGATTCTGAATGTTATATATTTTTTTTTAATCATTTAAGCCATCATCTCGTAATGCAACATCTGGGCTGCCAGGAACCTTTACACCTCTGAGTGGATCATCTTCTCGGAGAGGTAGTGGAGATGCAAGTAGTTTATTGGATCCAGACTCTTCACTCAGTGAACTAAGGGTAAGATCACTCAATATAATAATAATAATCTGTTAGTCTGTACAGCTAGAATATTTTAACAGTTTAAAGAGTTTAACAAAGCTCACCTTCCTAGATTTACTGCCAGAGGTTCGGAGGCATGAGCTCTACACTGTCTGCTTTATATTTCATTTTGTAGTGAAGAAGTTTATATGCTCACCATACACCTGGTGATTTTGCTTACAGTGTTGAACATTGCGTCCAACAATAGGGGTACAGTGACCTGCTAATTTGCCTTTTTTTAAAGTTGGTATTACAAAAAACAACTTACAACATATCCCTGCTGGCCAGAATGACAGTCATCGAGAATTTTGCATAGTGTGTAGCCGGCATAAGTCATAGCATTTGACATAAAGTAGGTTTGATATACATTAGCATACTTCATTTAAATCGTGTTTTTCCCCCTACAAAATTGAATTGGTTTGTAAACTGCTATTTATTTTCTACTTTGTTTTAAAAAATGATTTCACTGATATGGCTTAAGCTTATTCTTACTGCTTGATAGCTTGGTTCATTGCCTATCTCCTGCAGGATATCTATGATCTTAAGGACCAGATACAAGATGTAGAAGGGAGATACATGCAGGGACTAAAAGAACTAAAGGTATCAGGGGCCCATTCCCAAGCATGCTCTTCACACTGCTAAAATGGAACACATTACAGTTTCTGCTCCCTAACAGACTACTCAGGGCTTAACTAACTTGTAACTATAATAGTGACTCTAAAGCATGCACCAATGTTGAATTATGTCTTACTTTTTCATCTGTTTTCATTTTCCCCTTCTTGTTTTGTTTTGCATTTTTTATTTCACAAATAAAGTGATAAATAGGGAGCTTTTAAATTTACTTGCCTAACAAAATCGTTTTATCTTATATAATGTTGCTCAGTTCTTTTATCTTCTAAGTTATGCAGATTGGGTATCATCCAAAGTAAACTATCTTGCAAGTAAAACAAGAAAAAGAGACAAGGGTATAGAATATACAGTATTGCTGAAATAACTGAAGTAAAACACCAGGAATACATGATCTACCTAAAATAGTATCCAACACACAAGAATATGCAAACAAAAATATAGATCCATATGTTTCTACTATTATATCAAACAATGCACAACATCAACATAGGGACTAATGATTGAAGGTGATATAACAAAGCAATGAGAAAGGAAAGTCAGATGCTTGGTTGCATAGGGAGAGGAATTAGTAGCAGAAAGAAAGAGAGAAGTAGTGATGCCCCTTTAAAAATCATTGGTACGCCCTCACCTAGAATACTGTGTTCAGTTCTGGAGGCCATATCTCCAGAAAGACATAAATACATTAGAGACTGTGCAAAGAAGAGCAACTAAAATGGTCCATGGCCTTTGAAACAAATCATACCAAGAAAGGCAAGAGGAACTAAACATGTATAGCATGGAGCAGAGAGGGGGGACATGATTGCAGCTTTCAAATACATCAAGGGTTGTGACCAGCTAGAGGAGGGTACCATTTTTCAAAAGAAAAGGTGTAATAGAACACGAGGGCATGAATATAAACTGGAGGGTGGTAGATTCAAAGGAAATGTGCGAAAAAATTACTTAACTGAAAGGGTGATAGATAAGTGGAATATTCTCCCATCTGAGGTGGTTGAGGAAAATACAGTAGAACAATTTAAACATGCTTGGGATAAATATAAGGGTGTCCTAAATTGTAAACCAAATTGAGGGTAAATAGGGTCTAGGGTCAGTATAGTTTTCAATAAACAAATGGGCAGACTAGATGGGCCATGTGGCTCTTATCTGCCGTCACTTTCTATGTTTCTATGTCTATCTTAGCATCGTGTTCAACTTTTAAGTCAAATGAATGATATAGCTCACAATTCTGTAGTATCGGAATTCCCTTTTCACCCGTTGGTTATATAGGGAAAAATTGCAATTCATATGATGCTGGTTAGGTTCAATGTTTCTTCTCTCAAAGTGCAGTATACAACGCACAGGGTCTGTTTCTCCGTCTACCTCTCAGCGTCTGCTCCCAGTTCCTGCTGTAGCCTTGATTCCGCTACGGACATCCAAGCCAATCCATTCATCGTGGGTTCGCGTGATCCCAATTAGGAAGCAGCAATAGGAAAAAGGACAGAGAACGCCAATGGCATAATACCCTTTATTGATGCAACAAAAATAAATGAGTGATACTTACAAAAGGAGTGGGACATATATTGCAATGTCCTATAAAAGCATATACATAATTCCTCGGCTGGGACTGCAAACCATACTCCGAAAGTCAGGATGTAGGGACGTCCACCTTGCCGATGTTTAAAAGCGGTATAGCAAGTAAACCTTGTTTGTTATAAATACCCTTGAGACACTTCATTCCCCTACCACATAAAAAAACACAGTTTAGGTTGAAATGCTCTATGTAACCACCACAAGGGGATCTGACATTTCATCAACACCCCCCTTCCCTAAGCCGCATTGGTAATCTGAATTTACCAGGGACTCTGAAAAATTGATCTTTCACTGGTTATTCCTTATTCTGTTACTGCTCATATCTTTTTAGGACTTTTTATGTATTATGTGTTTATTTTGGTTTTATATTGTCATTAAATATTTACTTGCATTTTATGTTATCAATATTTAAATAAATGCACTGATATTTAATGAATTCACAGTATGTTGGGGTCTTGTTTGTACCTATTTTGACTTAAGAATCCTCCCAGGATTTGGATTATAGGTCATCTTTACAGATTCTTAGGACTTTTTTTTTTACATTCTTTGTTGTTTGTTTTTTTAAATGTTTTTTTAAGTATTGATTTTCATATTTGTATACTGACTTCATTGCTTTATGAAATTTTATGCCCATATTTCATGTCCTGGTCCTACTGATTAATGCCCATTGTTGTCTTTATTCTACTTCATTTATAGTTATTTGTCCTAGCGCTTTGAAGAAATAGTCTGCTATGCCCTTTTGATATACTTTTTAAGGTTTTAGATACCTTTTTTCAGCTCGGTTTTTGTGCAGTGTTTCGAGAAAAATTTGACATACTTTTTTCTTTTTTTAGAATTCCGACACAGGTTAATTTGATTCTGTGCACTGGCTTTTTTTTTTTTTTTTATATTCTTGAGGCTTATGATGGTTTGCACCTTGCGATGAACCCTGTGTTATATGCCCTTGTGAAGTCTTCTCATTATTGTTGACTTGGATAATGATATGCCTACTTCCTGGCGAGTGTTCTTCACTAGGCTAGATGTTTTAAAGGGATTTCTCTTTACTATGGAAACAATTCTGGGATTAGCCACCACTGTTGTCTTCTTTGGGTGTCCAGGCCTTTTTGTGTTGCTGAGTGTGTTATTTTTTTCTCAGAAAGTACCTGATGACTCCAAACTGTTGTCCACTGCTAAAGTTCCTATCTAGCTCTCTGGATTTTCTTTTCTATTTTGTTTTTGCAGACTAAGGTTGGGTTGTTTCATTTGCTTTGAAAGTTCTTTGATTGCATGTTATGGGTTAACAGCACCAGATGATTAATATACTTGGAATTTTCTCCATACCCTTTCTCAATTGATGTGAATACCCTCAAATTAAAGCTAATAGTCTGCACTTTAACTCATATTCATTAATTAATTGTTTCATGAATATGTTTTGGTAAACAGCTAAAATAACGGAAACTGTCAGTATCCATATATATGAACCCAACTGATGCACTCTATTTTATCACTAGGTGGCAGCAAACCTATTTATGTTGAATACTTTATAACATGTCCTTTTAAGCAATAGTGAAGAACAAGATCTAGATTCATGTTGTCAGAGAACATTTCCATGCGCTAATTGCACATTTTAGACAAGCATGGTTAAGCTATGGCCCTATATAGAGTATCTTAATAGCAGCATCTTTAAAGGATTGATGATGAAATACTGGAGTAGCCAACTGATACCTTCCCAAGCAGTAAAATACTTGAAGATAATTGAAGATAATTATAAATATCAATCTAGGAAAATGATTTCTCTCCCAAGAAAGAATGACGGCAGCCCTGGGTGTCACCCGGAGACTGCATGAAGATTCTGGGTCTTATGTCAGTTTCTCTAGACGCAATGCCGTAGGCCATGCCACACATGAGGGGACTACAATTGTGACTTCTAGACCAATGGAACAGGAATACCCATCAGACACTAACTGATAAAGTTAATACCTATCTGAAAAAGGACTGTGGTGGTCAAAGACTGATGTATTTGTCAAAGAAAGATCATTCAAGGCAGAGAACCATATAGTTTTCATAACAGATGCAAGCAGCCAATGATAGGAAGCTGTTTGCAAGCTAAGTCTAGCACAATGCAAATTGGGGCCTCAGTCAAAAACTGTAATATCAGCGAAATGTGGGCAGTGAAGGAAGCATGCTTCTTTTTACTCTAAAGGGCAGGTTGCCGGTAGTCCAATCATACAACAAGGTGGTGGTATCCTTCTTTAACCCCTAGGGTGGCACATAGAGTAAAGCCTTAATATCAGAAGTAAGGCCTCTCTTACTGAATAATATCTTAAAAGCATCTCAGCAGTCTATATAGAAAGAAGCAACAAAATCCAGTAGAATGGAAGTTGAATGGTGCGATGGGGAATGCCACAAGTAGACCTGATGGGAACCCATTGAAACACAAAACTTTTGTTTGTGCCAATTCTTAGTTAAAATAACTTTTATAGATATATAATTAGCTTGAATATGTTAAGGCCATTAACAGTGCTCATATGTTCCAGTTTCATCTTTAAGCAAACGGAATTCATTTTTCAGTGCTTCCCCCATTACATCAAGACCCCCTCTTTTTAATAAAACAGACCCCAACCCTAATATCTTCAGAATTGAATTCATAGGGTTTATGTTGAGCCCATGCTTATGTATTTGATTGTACAACACCACGTTTCATGGAGGCATCTACCTTTGTCCTATAATATGATATTCCCCTGCTATTAGTGGACTTTTATCCTTCTGAACAGACAGTTGGCCATAGTCGCAGCAGAGGTTGACCCAGATGCAATTTCATATTGCTAAATGCTACCTTTTTTCAGCAGCACCCCCTACAGGATTTTTTTTTTAGCATGTATCAACTCCTAAGTTTTGTACCACGAAAAAATGTATAACAGAATGTCATTTGTTTTGACTGTTAATAGGATCACTGGTCAACTGAACTTTTGTCATACTAAAAATAGTTTGTCTTGTGTTTAGACATATTTATTGAGTGTTAATATTATTCCACGTAGCAAATTGTTGTTGTTGTTGAAGGTTGTGGTACACTGTCTTTTTTTTTCTGTGACACAAACTCAAATCAAAATTATTTGTCAAAACCTAAAACTGTGGAAGTGTTCAAAAACTCTGGTCCACAAAGAAAATCATTAATCTCAAAGAATTTGCTACCCTAAATTAGATAGTACATAGCAATTTATTATGAATAAGGGTTGTGTCAGAGAGGGTATTAATAGCTTCAGGGATATCAGAACATTTTTAGGTAAAAAGCACTAGGTTGCCTATTAAAGCGCTTTATCAGTTCTTAAGAAATTACCATGTTACAAAAGAACAAATATTTAACTAAACTAAATAAAACTTTTTCATTTTTCTCTAGCCTAAACCAGTTGTGAATCTTTATGCCTTATTATGCACTGTTTATTGCCGTCAATGAATATGAAGTGTAAACTTACAACATTAGTCTAAAAGCTTAAAACTTCATTTAATGTTTTTTACTCTTTGGAATAGTGCATTTGTGTTTATGAAATTACATTATTTAAATTCATAGAATATAGATTGTCAAACAAATTTTTTGTTATTATTTGGAAATATTTCAGGAGATCTGTGTACTCTATATTGTTTTTGAAATATTCAAAATTAGATTTACTATAGTATAATTAGCTGTCAAAGGTTTAATTTTCTGGGCATTTTTTTTTTTATTTTATATTTTTTTGCAAGATTTTTATTTATTTATTTTTTTTTTTACTAACCATTAACGTGTCCTTTTACAGAAGTCACTAAAATGTAATTGACGTGCTACTACCTTGAATGATCACTGCATGTCTCTTTTTACCCTCTCTCTATGCTTGTTCCACCTGCCCCCAAGTCCTCTGCAGAACCCCAGATGACATCAGCTGAATTGATTACTACAGTAGAATTTATATGAACAGTAAATTTCCTACCTAATGTTTAAAATGCTCAATTGAACAGGACTCTTTAGCCGAAGTGGAGGAAAAATATAAGAAAGCCATGGTATCCAATGCTCAGCTTGATAATGAAAAAAGCAATCTTGTGTATCAAGTGGACACATTAAAAGATGTTATTGAGGAAATGGAGGAACAGATGGCAGAGTATCATAGAGAGAATGAAGATAAGTCGAAGGTATTTTGGAATTATATTGTTTATGTAATGATATTGTTAGTTTATTATATTTATGCACCTATGTTAAGTGACATGTATTACTAGTGGTTGCTTCTAACCAACTAATTTTTTTATTTATTTAGGAATTAGAAAGACAGAAACACTCCTGCAGTATCCTCCAACATAAGTTAGATGAACTTAAAGAAGGTATTCGCCAAAGAGATGAATTTATAGAGGTATGGAATTCACTTTTCAGTTTTCGTTAGTGGTTTTATGAAAAGCAGTTCACATAAATACTGATTTTCCTTCCTCTTCTAAGCTGTTTTGTTCACGTCAGTACAATGGTTCTGACATTACTTGTAAATATATGTGAAAATATGTCCGTGATACAAATATATTTTCATATAGATTAAGTTGGTTTTCTCTGAAGTAATGTTTTCTAATAATTTATATTTGTAGTTTGTTTTCTTGTCTTCAGTCATTTTTCTCTTTGTTCCTTTCTATCTTCCTCCTACTTTTATTCCAACTCCAGGAAAACCAGCACTTGCAGCAGAAAGTAGACTCTCTGACCAGAGAGGTGTATGATCTGCAAGAGACAGTTAATTGGAAAGATAAAAAAATTGGGGTAGGAAAAAGAAGCAGCAGCGATGGAAATAGTAATGCATGCCTTTTCAGGATCAGACTGACACTAACATACAAATATAACAAATAGTAAATAAGTTACTATGATAAATGTATATGTTAAAGGAGCCCCAGATACTATAAATAATGTTACCCAAGTCTGTTAACCTTTCACACACAAGAAGTGTCGGAGGTCTGACTTGGTTACATATACCATGTTCATAATGCACAACCAAGTAAAGTGTTAAGCTGCAATTCAGATCATGAAGGACTTTGTTAAATGTTTAAGTAATAATTTACAAACACATTTCTATGTTATAAATTGAAGTGTGCTATAGCTATAGAATGCACATAATGGTACTGAGTTTATATTCTTATAAATAGCATAACTCCTTTCTCTGCTTTAGGTACTTTCTGCTCACTTTCTGATTATATGTTCTGTGGCACCCAGGGCTGCCATCAAAAATTGTGGAGCCCAATACTCCCAAAACAAACCGTCCCCTTCTCCACATACAATCTGCCCACTACTACTTTATCCTTGGACAAAAAAAAATCAAGAATAATACCATGTCAGGGTTTACTTACCTCTGTTATTACTTTCTCATTCTTCTTCTTCCTTTAGGTATCTGGTAGAGGGATATAATATAAATATATTTTATAACAATATTAACTATGAATCCTAGTATTTTTTTTTTTATTAAATGTAACACAATGTACCCCCCTCAGATATTTCTGATTTACATGTTCATTGCACTTTACAATCATTCATCAATCTTCACCTAACAAGTTAAAATTCAAATACACACTGACCTCATAGAACTATCTGTGTTGTTAGTCTGTGGTATATTTTGTTGTAGTTATGTGGTTTTGTTGTATGATTTTGAATTAACATAAAATGTATGATATGTACAAAGGTAAAAATTACTTCATTTTGAAGTTTGTTTTTAATATATAGTGGGTTATAGAATATTTAAAATACACAGAATAACTTATATTGCACATGCATTTCAGGAATAAATTTCAGGTAGTAATATTCATGTAGGTTGGGCTAAAAGGTAGCGCTGGTCACATTCACAGAGGTGCTGCCAAAAATTGGTTCCTGAGGGGAGTCCCACTACCCCTAAATTTAATAACTTAATATGTAGGTGGATAACAGGTGCTTCTCTAGTAAAAAAAAAAAATTCTGTTTATTAAATCAAATATATTCTGTGATATATGATAATAAGAACCAACAGTACAAACATAAACAAAGCTGCTGCAATTCTTGACAGTACAAGAACAATATAGAACACGAGAAAAACAAATCAAGAAATGGTGCATAGGTAAATTGGATGCTATTGTTATTTTAGTCATCAGTACTAATTAACGATATGGGGAGAGACCACTGCCTGAAAGAGTAGCTGAAAGACAAATAACCAACACAAATCAATTCAACATAGAACAAAAACCCCCTGTGAAATGGGAGGTCTGGAGTAATTTTACTCTTGTTTGGACTAGAAGGGAAGTCACAATACTGTTATAACTCCTCGAGGGTGAATCCTATAAAATAATAAAGAAGTTTGGAGGAGATAGATACCTGTATGGATGATGTCAGAAGGGAGAGTCCTCCTCTATATGTCCGACAGGATGTTCTTTGGGTTCCGCTCCCTCTGTCCCGGTTTTACTATAAGCACTATGTTCCGGAGGCTGCCACTGCCGCAGGTTTTGTCACAAAGGGTTTCTGCTGATTATCCGGTTTTCTTAAGGAGCTGCTGGTGTCCATGGCTAATGTGAGCTTTGCTCCCTCTGCCCATATCCCTGTGCGTGCACTGAGCTCCGGCTTTCTATCTAGTATAAAGTTGTTAGGGACGTTTTCGCCACAGAGGGCTGCTTCTAAAGTTGTGCCAGTTGGAGCTGTTGTAAACCAATCTACATGTGGTAGCTCTGTTATTATGAGGCTCCAGTGAATGGGAATCGTGTCCTGCCTTGCAGCGAAGGGTTGACAATGCTGTGCTCCTGCTGGAATGAATGTAGACTGCTGCTATGTGCACAATAGCTGTCGGCTGACAAAAGGGATAGTGGTGGCTGGTGTAGAGATCTCTAGTAAACGCCAAATCCACCGTGTTTCACCCCAAGGTGCGCTTTGTCAGAGATTAGAGAGGTCATCATCCTTAGTTCCAGAGCAGAGTGTGGAGCCCTGGTGGTTGGGATATAAATAAAGGTTTTATTTGGGGCGTTTAGAATGAGTGGTTAATGATTATTGTTTGGGGTTGCATAAAGGCATCGTCAATGAATCTTCTCCAAAGGAGAATGTTTGTTGTTTCTGTATGGGTTAATGTCTTACCAAATATAATGCTCCCAGCATGCCACAAACAGGTTCACGTAATGTGACGCTGACTTCATGCCCATAGCAGTCCCGCGAACCTCTTGTATCTGTCACCGAACATAAAGTAGTTGTGGGTGAGTGTGAATTTATTAGCTTCCACTAGGAAGCATTGTTGGGTCTGGTCTAGGCTTCTCTTGTGTTGTATATTGTTCTTGTACTGTCAAATATTGCTGCAGCTTTGTTTTACACTGTTGGTTCTTATGATCATATAATATATTTGATTTAATAAACAGAATTTTTTTTTTAATAGAGAAGCGCCCGGTATCCATCTACAATTTATTTTGTTGCCCCCTACTGTTTCTTTTTAATAAAGGCAAGTGAACAGGGCAGGTAGTTTTTAAAAGATGCTTTTGGAATTAAGATTTCTGGCATAAGTAGGTTTTTGCAAATCATAATAAGAAATACAATTTTAAACATTTAAAACAAATGCTAATTGGTATGTGTTTTTTTTTTTTTTTTAACTGCTGTAACCATTTTTACTATCCTTGCTTTCAAGTTCTGTGATCTTAGCGAACAACCTGTTAAGATTGTGTGTAGTAGAGATATGTTTATGACTAAATTCCAATTCATCAGTTTGACTGGTTATGGCTTAATAGGGGCAATCCATTCTAAAAGTGATTGTTTTAATAGCTGACTGAAGAGAGATGGATGTTTTTCCAAAAATGATTTAGATTTTTCTGCTATTTATAATTTACAGTTATTAAAGTGTAATGTTACAATGGCAGCAGCTTGTAGTGATCATAGAAGCTTTAGATATATAGGATAGAGCATACACCTCTAAATATGATTACACCTTTTTAATAAACGTGTTTAAAACTGTATCCTATAGAAATCTAACAGACAGCCTTTTGTTGTAGCCAACATGTTTTTAAGTGCATGATCACTTGTGTTAACCTTATGAAAAATCTTTACTTGTGTGTTTTTGCATGTGTGTGTGTGTGTGTGTGTGTGTGTGTGTGTGTGTGTACTATCCCTATTCTTCCTGGATGTATTTCAGTTTCTTTCTTTCTCTTTCCTCTTACTGCTTTCCCTATTTTTGCTGTCCTGCTGGTAAATTGCCTATGTGCAGGCATTAGAGAGGCAGAAAGAATACTTTGACTGCATTAAAAATGAACGGGATGAGCTCAGAGATGAGCTGACTGATGTGAAAGGAAAATTGAAGATAGGAGAGGTACAGTATGTCAACTACTGCTTTTCTCGTAGTGACCAGAGAAACACAGTGTGGCCTTCTGTTTTTGTTATATTTTTATTTAAATAAATAGTTGAGCTTGTTTTTGTTTTGTTTTTTATTAGTTTAGTAAGAGAAGATACTCTAATATAGTATTTTAAGATGATGGGGGAATGTTTTAGAGTAATGTTGGTGAAATGTTAAGCTCTCTCCTGTGTGAGTGAATTTTGCTAAATTAGAGATGGCCCTGAGAGTTTAGATCCTCCCTGCCTCGAGTTTACGCTTTAAGGAACAGTAAAGTACTGTACAAATGAATAAAAAACAACTGGTCCCTGGGTTCAGAAAGCAACCAGTAGAAATACTTTCAACATATGAGTAACATTTATGGATCAGCCGAAGTCCTCCTAGATTATATTATATCAGCCAACGGATGCAGTTGCCGGTGCAGCCAGTCCTATTTCGACAATGATACAGCCACCAGTTGAATGACTGCTGTATCATTGTGCGAAAATATCTGCACATAGAAAATTAGGTTTAGGCCAGGGGACGTGGAGTGTTTGTGTTAGGCTATGGGAAATGAAGGATTAGGGTTAGGTAAAAATACTTACCTACCAATAGAAAAACTTCCAGCCGCGGGACTTTGGATAGGGATTCTTGCACATTCCCTAAATGATAAATGCAGACAAGAGAATTTCCAACAGCTTCTGAAATAAAAGATTTCTATGGTGCAGTATGCTAAAAGCAATCGGTAAGGTGGATAAGTATGCAATATATCAAACTCACCAAAGCATATTCGCACCATCAAATGCGTGTAAAAACACTTACCTGTCCTCCCAACTGCAGGAGTCACACCTTAGCCGTTTTCTTAAATATCGACATCTGCTATCTTCTTAACAGTTAATAAAGCAATATTGGCCTTTTTTCTATTAGATACTAAAGTTCCCAAGTTGGTCTAGTGCTGGGGTTCTCAACCATAACCACATTCCTCTGAAACTATAAACGGTACATGTGTCCCAGGTCACCTCATAGTCACAAGTTATATGAGTTCCACCTGTGAATTTTTTAACAATGTCCGTTAGTAATGAACACACCTATGCTCCAAACCTGTAAAACATGCACTGTTAGTGGTTCTAGTGACTTTAATAAATGCCAGTGCTTATAGGTACTTGAATAACTAGAAGTGTCAGAATACCCAGCCATCCAAGGCCTTGTACAATCTGTAGTGGACCAAGGGAACATGCTAAAGTACTACTTAAAAAGAAATACAGCTTAAGAGTTAGGGCTGGTTGCTGTTGTTTTGGAGCAGGGTGGAAAAGTTTTGTGTGTTTATAATTTTTTCATTCCTCTTATGTACAGTGTTTAAGGCATATTCGCCAGTCAACAGTTAACTTGCATTTAACTAGTACAAATTAGATGAAAACAAAAGGTGGTATATGTTGTTCAGCGCTAATTTAGCTTGAAAGACCTTCACTTCACTCTGAATATATTATAGTAATATATTATGTCAAAACATTGTAGGGAATGTTTAAAGGCATGCAACTGTGTGTTGCAGAAAAGACCACAACCGGAAAGATCGAGTCTTGACATTCAGCCTACAATTGCTTCCTTGGGCTTATTGAGCATTTGTTAGAATAGTCACTTTTCAATGTAAAACATTTCAACTGAAACATGAACCATAGTGTTAATGGCTGAGTTTGTTTATTTGTTTTTTTTATTATTCCAGTGTGTGTTTTTTAATCTAGTATTTTTATTGCAATATAAAGTTTCTTTTTGTTTGCTTTTCTGCAAAAGTTATGTTATGTTTTTTCTTCCATCTTTCAGAAACACGGCCTAGTTATTATTCCAGATGGTACTCCTAATGGTGATATAAGCCATGAGCCTGTGGTCGGAGCAATAACCGTTGTATCCCAGGAAGCTGCACAAGTTTTGGAATCTGCAGGAGAAGGACCACTTGGTAACTGGAAAACTGTGAATTGTCACTTGAAGTGGTATATCTATAGACAACCCGAATATACAGATATGCAACTAATTCCCTCTATGACAACAAAACATGAACTGACCAAGACCAGAGCTTAAAAAAAAAAAAAAAAATATACATTCTGCTTTTGTTAAAGCCCTGTACAAATAACAGGCGGTTATAAGGATACACATTCAGCTTTCTCTCTGGATTGAATTGCAAGTTAAGCAAAGCACAATGCAGAAACATTCCCTTACACTTTGTGTGAGCGCTTTATTGACAGTGCAGATTTATTGATATACTTGAGTGTAATTAATATAAAAAGCAATAATGCTAATGCACAGCACAATGCATAAGCAGCATATCCATACATTTGTCACGTATTCAGAAGGTTGAATGCTATAGCAGTGCTCCTGTATATACTAGTGTCAGCAATCAGCAGCTTCCTAAACTTACTGTACATTACCTACATTTGTCCACCCCACCCACGGATTGCCTTCTAAATGCAGGCAGTTGCAACATTAAGTTGTGTTTGGGTCTGAATAGATTTAATTGTGTGCAGTTTTGTTCTGGGCATTCGCATTTCCAAGTCATGCTATCTGGTTTGAATTTTCCAGTCTGGACCATTCTTTCTGATCATAATTATATTTATAATGATATATAAATTAAAATCAATCATTGTGATAGATTAGTTCTAAAACCTTACATTACTATATGTAAAATACATTTTTTTGGTGCAGTTTTGATTACTGCATATATTTCCGTGAATATTCTGTATCTCTATTATGCTTTTTTATTTGTGGAAACTACTGAAGAAATTTTGAAAACTAAGAAGTCAGGAGCTCAAATCTTGTAGCTATAAGCATTTTTTGTATCTACTTTTAATTTGTTTTTTACATGGAGAGTTCATGTGGTGATACACTTCCTTTGGCTCAATTTCTAAGGGATTCTACTTGCATTTACTTGCTTATGTGTTCAGGTCCTCACATGTAACTAGAAAGGTCACTTTAGTTCTCCTATAAGGTTAGAAGTTAAATGATAAAGATGTAAAGTTTCAATTTGGATAGCCCAGAAAATTCTATCTTGCTTCATGTCTGCAGTTTTATGTTTGTACTGTGTACACAGTATATAAGAAAAGTAGTATTATCTTCAGTAGTTTCGTTTTACATTAAATTGCCATGATTTTTAAAGCTCACATTTTAAGCAGGTAAGCAATATGATGTTTGCACATTAAATGCCAATTTAATATTATAATGATCTATTGTAAATCAAATTCTCATTAGGGATCACAATAATAATTCTGACAGTACACACTGAAATATGTATCAGATATTAATTTAATGTCTTGGGTAACAAGGTGATCAAATCCTGAGCAGTTGTTCATTGTGTGACCTCTCCTGTATAGTGCAGAAAGTCACACAGATGAAGGAGGGATTCCAAACATTCTTTCTGTCCTCTTATGCAGTTTATGACAAACAAGCCTGCCCTAGAGAGAGAGAGAGATCATGTTGTCATATAATGCAATACCTAGGAACCTAGGCCACATGACATATTGACTTATTTAGCACCTCGTGTTAGGTGCTGTAAATGTCTTGTATATGAATCTTCAGTGCTATTCCTCAGACTTAATATTTACATCATATTCCACATTTGGATCAGTGTGGAGATAAAAGAATTTTAACTAAGAGTACTTGCATGTGGAAGCTTACAATCTGGATGGGGTGCAGTCGCCAGCTTGAAAATGCTATTTCTGAACTAGAGATAGTCGAAAGCTAATTTTCAACTGTCTCTATTTCCAAAATATCACTAATTAGAAAATTTTATTAATGAATGGGTAAGTATGCTGATAGGCATACTTATCCATGCATTCGGAAATTGCCACTGAAGACATGTTGCACTGTCGCAGACCTGCTGGACAGGGTAGGATTACAGGGGAGTCTATGGGAAGTTTTAGGGTTAGGCTGTGGGGAGGGGAGTTTTTATGGTAAGGCTGCAGAGAGGGTTAGGGTACGGGGAAGGGTGTCTTAAGATTAGTCTGAGAAGGAGAGACTTAGGGACATGCCGGTTTTGGTACTATCAGCGCCTGCATGCTAAGGGTTATAAGCATGCTGCGCTTTACATTTTTAATGTGAAAAACGCATGTCAAAGATGTTGACGTGTTTTTCTGCTAAAGTGTGTGTCGCTTTCAATGAAAGCGTCACACACAGAAGGCGCTTTTTCCAGGCGATTTTTCTTTAAGCAAGTTGCCCAAGATTTTACTAAGTGACGCTTAGTAAATCCGGCGATTGATATGTATGCTATTGAAAAAATCAGGACGGCAATCGATTTTGCTAAAGGCTGAAGTCCTGCGACTTTGGTCGATTTTAGCAAAATCGACTTTAGTAAATGGAGCCCTAAGAGAAGAAAGTTATTCCTGGGCTAAACCATGCTGATTTCACGGGAGTCCTATTTCATCTGTTGCAAACCGTAATAGAGTTGAGAGGTGGTATTTCCCAGCCCAAGTGTTAATAACAGTGTAATATTAAAGCTGGTCAGTATCTGTGTGCGGTAAGCAATTCAAAGATATATCTCTGCATGTAGAGAATACAATTAACTTGACTCCTCCTGAAATCAACATGGTTTAGCCCAGGTGTAACTTTTCTCTCTTAAGTTCATGCACATTCTTAAGTCTAAATCCAGCCCATTATCATGATACTGACGGCAGGATAAGTCACTGCTGATCATTATAAGTTTCCTTGCAGTAGTACAGAGTAGTTATAGGATGCTCATCAAATATTTGACGTTAAATGTTGCTAATAACAACATGTTTATTTCAGATGTGAGGCTACGGAAATTGGCTGAAGAGAAGGATGAGCTTGTATCACAAGTAAGCTGTTTGTTAAGGAGTAAAATACCTAAATTATCATGTTGTCCTCAAATAACACGGACTGGATGCAGACTTACAATTTGCTGTGCTCGGAGCTCCTGATGCTGGTTTTCTGATTTATTCAAACACTCTCTCTTCAGAGCCACTCTCCTCGCTTGAAAGGAATTCAGACAGTAGACTGCTTCGTTTATACATCTGCGCCGTCCTCAACTTAATATGGGGGCGGCTTGCAAGTCTTCACTGTATCATTTATACACCTCCCTCTTAGTGTAAGGGATGTCTGTATCCCGCCCCACCATCGAAAACGTTTCCAATATAAAACTGTGGATTCAGATCCGCACTTGGAATGTGCACATGCATGGTCACAAAATGTGGGTGTTTTCCAATGCTAGCAGTAAAAATGCCCCATTTTTGCAGTGTGCGCATCCAGTCCCATGGTTTGCCTTCCTTAATTTTAACAATCGAAGGTTTAAAACATCCTTTTATGTGACAGAATCATTTATTGTGTATGCTTTTGCTACATATGAGAGAATAGTGTTAAAGATTAAAATATGTGCGTATGTCATTAGATTGACCTATCATTATCTTCTACAGATCAGAAAATTAAAGTCACAACTAGATGAAGAGCGCCAAAAAAATACCAGAAATGATACTACAATGATGGATTCTGCTGGGCCAGAGAATGGGTCAGACTTACAACTTATTGAAATGCAGAGTATGTGCTCATTTTAGTTCTTACTGCAAGTTCATATAAACTACTAGCGTTTTAAGAGCCAGTAGGAAATTGTTTATCTCGCCAGTATTTTTGTTTTTACTTAAAATTTTCTCTATTGTGGCGGTGTGGTTTACACATCTCATATTAGATATACTATTGGCATTTTATTTAAGTTTATTATGAACATTCAAATTGGTTTACAGAGGTTTTAGTTCAAATATTAATACTAAGCAGAAATAACATAATAATATGATAAGTTCATATAACGGAGATGTCCCATATTTCTTCATCTAATTTATATGTAAATAAAAACCAAAACAAAATGACACTAAATAAATTGTTAAATAGTAATTTGTAAAAAATACTTTTAGAACACATAAATGTTGTCTTTTCTTGCATCACACTGAAATCCTTTTCTCCCTCTTTGCCTACAAACGGACCTTTTTTAGGCCAAATGTTAAAATTAGTTTTTAAATTTCTTAATCTAGCATATATTTTCAGGTTGTTATGAAGATACTATGATCATTATTGTCATTGCATTCACGTGTGTGAATTAAGATTCATAAAAAAATATATATTTAATGCTTAAGGCTTACAAATGTAGAAACTATTAAAATATTTTTAAATGACCAGTGCTAACTAAGCAATACATTTCTGAAACAGCGTATAAAGAATGTTCAGTAACTTTGCTTGTCTAATAGTTATTTTTTGCCTAGGGGATGCGAATAGACAAATTAGTGAATACAAGTTCAAGCTTTCTAAAGCTGAGCAAGATATAACTACATTAGAACAGAATGTAAGTACCTTATTACAAAATTTTCATCCCTTATGTTGAACATATTGGGGTAGATCCAGAACTACATCCATCTTCCATAGACGGACGTAATTCAATGAACAATAACTACTGCGCATGCGTAGTAGCAGCTATTGTACGTATTCTGCGTATCGTTTCGATACGTAGATTTCGTATATGCGGTCTAAAAGATTCCGCAGATTCCGCACAATAGCTACTACGCATGCGTAGTAGCTATTCATTGAATTACGTCCGTCTATGGAAGACGGACGTAGTTCTGGATCCAGCCCATTGTGCCTTTTGAGGTAACTTTTCCCTTTACCTCCTTGTCATAGACTATTTTTCTATTTAAATAATGCAAAAAAAACTAACTTACTGGTTGTCCGTTTTTATATCTCACAAGTTATTTACGTAGTTACATTAATCAACTACTATACAATAAGTTTCTGTAAACATCCACGTTTTACTTTCTCTTTTATAGGTTCTTCGACTTGAAGGACAAGTCATCAGATATAAGACAGCAGCAGAAAATGCTGAAAAGGTAGAAGATGACCTAAAAGCTGAAAAGAGAAGAATTCAAAGAGAGGTATATAGTTTTTATAGGATAATCAATTGATTATACATAAAATGTGCTTTAAAATCTGAGTACTTTTATAATATTTCATTTCATTCAGTTTATGGAAGGCTTGGGCATGCATAATGTTTGCATAACATTTATTTATTATATGAGAAGTTTTATTTAAATGCAGTATATCTTGATAGTTCAAAAGCAGCTCCAAATATAGTCTCTGCTTGTAGTAATATTATAATAAATATTTGGAGATTTAAAATGCATTGCTTTGCTAGCTACCCAAACACTTAAGCTGGGCACACACTAGAGCGATTAAGGCCCAAACGCACGATTATCTTGGATTGGGCCTAAAATCGCTCAAGTGTGTGGTGCAGATTTATTTGGCAATTTAAGATAAAACGTTTAAAAAACGCTCGCCCGCGATTATCGCATCTTATGGGAATCTTAAATGATTATCAGTTATCGTTAGAAAAATAATGCCCTCCACCCAACACAAATTCCATCCTACTACACAGTTCCTACGGCTTAAGTATTTCTCAGACCTTCATGGCTATCTAAGTCAGTGCTCCTCAACCTTTTCTCACCCTCGGCACACCTAAGCCCTTCCCAGAATTCCGCGGCACACCTAAGCCCTTTCCAGAATTCCGCAGCACACCAAAAGCAAAATATACAAAAAAAAAGCAGGAATTACAAAGTTCATACACAGATATTACATTAATTGTTATTTTTTATTTGATAAATTTAAAAATCGCAGCTAATAACTTTTTTTTCTTATAACGAATTTAACTATATTAGCCCCTATCATGTGTCTGCAGCCTCCCCAGTATAACCAATCATGTGTTTTCAGCTCTCCAGTATTCCACATTCATGTATCTGCAGCCTCCCCAGTATCCCCTTATTTCCTCAAGGCAAGGTCTTCCAGTGCTTTTTCTCCTGTTGGAGGCATTGCACTGCGGCACACTTGGCAACATCCCGTAGCACACTGGTGTGCCATGGCACACTGGTTGAGGAGCACTGATCTAAGTGATGTATTTCTACGGTGGCAAGAACACATAATTTATTTTTGTTTATATATTTATGATGTGGAAAGCTCACATCAATTAATATTGTTTTTATTTTTAAAAAAATTTTCTTAGATTTGTGGTAATTTTAATACTAATAAGCTTTTTAGACTACGTAGGATTAGCAAGTTAGGGCAATTATTTACTAAGCATATGGATAGCAAAATGCAATATCGTTTATAGGTTTAGTGATCCCTTAAATAAATAATACCTTTAAGGGTGATAATATTGCATTATAAACAAAGTAATCAGTGTTGAAAAGATTTCTGTATAATTGTTTATTTGCTAGATTTATTTTTTTAGTTGCTTTAGTCACTGATTTTCACAGGATAAAAAGCACATAGTTTTACTTGGCAAAAAAAAAAGTAAAATTCTCATAAGATAAACTATTTTTGTTATGCAGTATTTTCTCTTTTACATGGCAAAATATATGTTACTTTTTCTCAATAGCTCCGAACTGCTTTGGACAAAATGGAGGAGATGGAGATGACAAACAGTCATTTAGTGAAGAGGTTAGAGAAGATGAAGGCCAACAGGACTGCGCTTCTGTCTCAGCAGTAATGAGGAAACAAACAACATAATTCACTGCTCCACAAAATAATGCGCCCTCACTTAGTCTTACTATAGACATTATCATTGGCACACTTGGTGCACATGCTCCCCCTGCCAGTCTTGGTAGGAAAATACAATCTTTAATTTATGAGAGGAATGGAAAACTGATATTAATACTCTAAAGCTTTGTGATTTATCCATTTCAACTTACTGATTGGGGTAAATTTCTGAGCTAAGACGAAACGCTGGATTCTTCATAGGAAACTATTCTCCCCGCCCCCATCCCCTCACATGATTATAATCTACCTTAATCACATTCTTGTTTTTGCCTGCTGCTTACTTATGCTGGTGAACAGAAACTACTGCATGAAGAGGATACTCTACTACAATATGACAACTTATGCCTATCTATTACTGTACTGAGATTGAACAGACTTCACCTTACCCCTTCTCTGCATAATTTTGTCCTGGAATACTGTAGAAGTATTGTTTTTGCCATATAGTTGTTGAAGACAATATGTCCTGCTGTTGTGATGTAGCTCAAAAGGAGCATGCTCTACTGAAAAGGACAAGTGCCCGGACCAATCTAAGTGTCCTACATTACCACTTAAAGAACTGTAGAACAGCTAGGAAGAGGTGAAAAAGTGCCTTCCTCACTGTAATTTCAATGTTATTTCTATTAAGCTGTTTAAAGCTGTTAATTTGAATTGCGCTAACATTTATACTTAGGAAAGTTACAATATTGGGGGAAATGTGCATTCATTAAACTTTATACATTTTGAACAAAAATACTTTTTGTAAAAATATTTTAATTTGTATAAGAATTTATAACAAAAGACAGTGAACTCTGTCTTTTATTGCATGGGTTATGGCACAGCTGGTTTATAGTATTTTAATGGGTGTAATTGGTTATCATTAAGAATAAGACCCATTCATTATGTCTGTTATATTTTGTTGTACATTGTATAACTTGTTGCTTGAGTGTGGTTGGAGTGCTTGGACTAAGCAAATTGCAGAGGACTGATTAAATGGACACTTTAATGGTTGTTATGGTTAATGTTTCTAATTTAATTTTAATAAGGATTATAATAAAAAAAAAATTTGGTCTTCACAAACAGTAACATTAATTGGTCAAGCCTAAAGAAAGGTCTAATTTTGTACAATTATAATTTTTTTAATTTAAAATGAACACAACATATTTTTCCAATTCGAAATAAATAGCAGTTCACCCCAAGTGTAGTAATTTACAGGGGCAAAGTACACATTTTGGATATTGAATTACATTCAGTTTCTGAAGGCTTTGAGCGTCAATCATTCCCTTACAACATAGAAGAGGAATGAAATTGGCTTCCTTTGGTGTACATTTACTACAATCTAAATTGTATTTATTTATATTCAGAATAGTTTATAACAACAAAAGTTAAAATATAAAAACAAAGAGAAATAAAAATAGAATGAGGTTAATAAAATGTTTGTGTTTTCTGGTTCTGTCTCAATACATTATTAACTGACCAGACAAATCCAAATTCTAGGTAAAGATAAGATTTATAAAAGATATTAAAACTGAATTGATTTAGTATCACATCAATTCACATATACTTAGAAATGTATTTATTAATCATGTGTGCACTCTCTGTGTACTATGTAACTTTGTCACACTGTGCTCTAAGCTTCAATGGAAGCGTAACAATTAATTATAGTACCCGAACATATAGTGCTATATTCCTTACTTGTGTATCAGTTAGATGGATCACTAATTATTAATATTTATTTATTTATTAACAGGTTTTTATATAGCGCCCACAGATTACGTAGCGCTTTACAATGTTACAATCTTTATAACAATACTGGGGAATAACAGACAGACTGGGTGGGTAAGAGGGCCCTGCTCACAGGCTTACACTCTACAGGACAATGGGTTTGATACATAAGGGCAAGTGCTATATATCACACAATGGACCAGCCAGGGTGTATGACAAAAGTGCTCAATGCTCTGTATGCTCCAGTCACACAGCAGTG